>JBBMFX010529517.1:0-16542 GCA_037832545.1 Rhabdalestes septentrionalis
CTAAGCAAACAGCCTCTCCTATTGGTTAAAGAAAAGAAACTGACGGTACTGTACTCCAATCACAATATAAACAGTTACATTAAATGTGCCATATATGGATCGGAGCCCCCTAGCGGCGGTGTAACAGGTTAACTCCGTGCTCATTCAAATAGGTTGCGAGTCTCTCAGGCAATATATTCTTAAACTGCTCTAAGATCAACAAATCGCGCAGTGCATCAAATGTCTCCACACCCTCAGCTGCAAGCCAGCGATTGAAAAAACTTTTCAAATCCCTAGCCACTTTAGTGTGTGTCTGTTTTTCAGTTTTTCGCCAGTTTCTAAAGCGTTGTCGATCTTCAAGAATAAGTTCATAACACTTTAAAATTGCTTGCTTTACTGTATCATACTTTGTCCTATCTGTAGGCGTTAAAGCTACAAAAGCCTCCTGTGCTCGACCGACTAATACTGTTTGTAAAAGTATGGTTTTGTCCTCATCATCCCAATCCCGACCCGCAGCAATGTTCTCAAATAAAGAGAAAAATTTATCTGGATCCCGTTCATTAAATTTTGGAAGAAACGTGATCATGCCACCCAGGCCTGACCTGCCACTAGCTGTATTACGGTCAGATCTTCCCTCCTCAAGTAGCTTCAATCTAGTTCTTTCCACATCCCTTTCCTTCTCTTGATCCTTAAGTTTCTCCCACTCCAGTGCACGGTCTTTCTCTTTCTCCTGAGCTTCTAATCTTTTCTGCTCCATTTCCTGCTGCAGTCGATTTTCCAGCATTTGTTCTTCTAACCTACTTTGCTCAAATTCCAATTTCTTACTCTCCAACTCCAGTTTCCTTTTCTCCAACTCCATATCCATCTGTATTCTCAACAATTGCTTTTGTTGCTCAAAAGTCAATCCACCCCTTCAATCAGGAATATTACTTGTAGCCTGCGTTGCTAGGCTAAGATTAATTGGCGTCATGTCAGGCAAAACCACCTTCTCTTTTAAAAACTCCCGTATAAAATCAACAAATTGCTCTTTTCTAGCAGATTTCGACACCAGAGCCAGCTCAACTGCATAATACTCGTCCACTTGCAACAATTGTTCTTTTGTTAAAGAAACCAACAAACGCTCAGATGGAGCACAAACAAAATTCTCTAACACACCCATTACAACAGTTCACAATTCCACGACCACCACAGCCCATCAATATACAACCCACAAAACGAAACAAACAAAACTCTCTCTCAATACCTCCAGCGCCACAAATTCCAAAATCTACACAGTTGGTTAACAGGGTCACTAATCCCGGAGCATCCCCCTAACATTGTGCCCCCCAACTATTCTGCCCTATCTTCACACTGAGTCAAAGAGCAAGGATCATTTACTCACCGATACCTGTGGAGACGTGTCGCCTTGACAGAAGCCAATCCAGCCCTTTCTCCACGGCGGTGCCCTATGCCCGGACTCCAGTGACCACAGCAGCCTAAACCCAGCGCCAAAGCACTCTAAATGGCGAATAACGATAGCTCCAAGGGATTCTGCGCCCAGCGACCGAACTTAATTTAAAAAAAGACCACTCAAATCTTAAAGTTACAGTCTAAATACACCCCCACACACAACGTAATCAGTGTATCTCCCAAACAAACCATTGAGGCCCTAATAGTAGACACAAATTATCTCACCTACTCCAAATAGCATACCTGTAACATAACACTACACACCCTACTGTGCTGCCATAGCCAATAGGAAGGAATTAGAGTAGCCTAACGCTACAAGCGTATGCAAAAGCGGACGAGCCCCATATGTCACAACCACTGGGCTCAGACAGCGGTAGTGACATTAAAGGGAAACCACACCGATCATAACGTTACCAAAATATATTTATTAAAATAAAGATATCAGTGGGAAAGTGTGTAGGGTGATTCAGGATGCATGTAGAATGTGGTGCGAAGAGATAAAAGAGAATGAGCGAAGCTACCACCAGCCGCCAGCCTGGACAGCCAAAGCAAGGGAGAGAGAGAGAGGGAAAGAAGGGAAGGCTTCTTATTCACAGGCCCCAGCCATCAACCAGCAATCAACCTGCCTCGCCAGGTCACCACGCCACCTACAGGTCTGGAGCAGACAGACAGAGACAGACAGACAACCCATACACAGTGCAGACTGAGCCAGACACCCCACCATTCGGCTAAGCCGGGCGTAACAGTTGCATGTGTGTCTGCAGACGATGCACTTCCGTAGGGAAGTCAGACAGGTGCTGATCACGCCTGCGCCTGATGTGTGTATATACCTGACCCGCAGGAGGTGAAAAATGCACAGACGCCACAGTGGCCGTCGGGAAGATAACAATAAGCATTTGGTCCACATAATCAATACCACTCTGCGCGATGAGTGGAAAGATGGTTGATGAAATTGGATGTCAAAGGATAAAAGATGAAAAACATTGGAAGCTTATTATTATACAATAGAAAGCGCTCTGTAACATTATATTTTCCATGATAATATGTACTGTTTATAGTATGATTACACTGAGATATGGGCAGAAAACCCAATTGTGCATTGGAGGGGGAGCAAACAATATGGTAACAAAAACTGAAGTTAAAAGTTTTAGGTAGGGCTATTGCAGAAATATCAGCTTTGGGGCCCAGAAATCGGGTTGTAATATTCGTCCTGTTGCTGAATATATACTGTTTCAGTTGAAACAGTTGGCTAGAACCATGTGGCAGATATGTACAAACAATGCAGGAAGTATCATCAGCAACACTGTCATTAGTTAAGGCAGATCTCACAGAAAAGTCAGCATATCACCAGAATAAATTGTCTGTCACAGAGTAATATCCAAGCTCGGGCTCCAGACTCAGTGTGTCAGTCTCTATGGGGAAGTACCAGATGGTTGCAATCAGAGCACCAGTCAGTATGAGGCCAAAAGTTGGCAAACAATGTGTGCACTGCATGTTCATGACTGCTCACTAGACACTCTTTTGTAGTGAGCAGCGTGTATCCAGGCATCCTTTCCTTCTAGCTTTACGGCCGTTGGAGTCATCAGCAGGACCTGGAATGGCCCTTCTGGTTCCACCTTTTCCTGGGATGGTTCTTAACCAGCACAAAGTCACCGGGGTTGAACAGATTGGGTGTCACCGGATTTGGTCGTCTGGCAGCTGCTTCCACACGTGCATGAACTGCACAGAGAAGTTTTGAGAGAGATTGACAGTATGAGAGCATTTAATCATCACACAGTGCAAGAGGCCCTTCGCCACGTGATAGGTAACCACAGGGCATTGGTCGACCAAACAGAATTTCAAACGGTGAAAGGTTTGCTCTCGCACGTCGGCTCATATGCATGTACATCAAACAGATTGGCAGGCATTCAGTCCAATTCATGCCTGTGTCTAGTGTGGCTTTAGCCAGCTTTTGTTTAAGGGTGCCGTTTTCTCTTTCCACAGCACCCCCAGATTGAGGGTGATACGCACAGTGACGTTTGACATCGAACCCTAGTTTTGTACTCAGCTGGTCCATGGCTTTGTTGATAAAAGCCGGGCCTTTGTCACTTGACAAGCATCTGGGCATGCCTCAGCATGGAATCATTTCTCTGGTCAGAAATTTTGCAACCCCCAATGTGTCTTGTTTGCTTGTGGGGAACGACCTCGACCCATTTTGAGAACATGTCGACAATGACTAAGCAGTATCTGATCTTCCCCACCGGGCTCATTTCTATGAAGTCCATCATTAAATGTTTGAATAGGCCCATAGGAGGGTGTTGGTTTTGGGGCGGGCATGGAATTGCCCCTGCTGCATAAGATTTCAAACAAATCATACAGCTTTTGCAATGTTTTTCTGCGACTACAGAAAACCCTTTTGTGAACCAAAATTGGTTAATAGCCTGTAACATCCCCCCTTTTGACACATGGTCTTGACCGTGTGTCAACTTAGCATAAAAGCGGAACAACGTGGACAGCAAGCAGACACGCCTGTCCGGGGAGCGCCACAGGCAGTCCACATGGCTGACTGTGCAGCCAGCGGAGCACCACAGCTCCCGGTCGCGCTCTGAGGCCATGGATTGAATGTCATCCAGAGAGGCCGGAGGGGCTTCAAGACTGAGCAAGGTGTGGACAGGACCAGAAAGAGCCGCTGATTTGGCCGCACTGTCTGCAAAGGCATTGCCTTTAGAGACAGGGTCGGAGCTGCGTGTGTGTGCTTTGCACTTAAAGACAGCAATTCTAGCAGGCAAGAGAATGGCATCGAGCAGGGCGGCAACAAATTTACTGTTCAAAATAAGCGACCCATCACATTTAAGGAATTTACGATGCTTCCAAATCGAACCATAATCATGTGTGATGGCAAAACATAGTGTGTATAGTGACAGATTTACCAGTAGCCCATTTACAGTGCCCAGTGAGGGCCACGAGTTCGGCAGTCTGTGCTGAGAAATGAGGTGGGAGCAATTTCACTGTCGGTTTTCACGGCAAATCCCACTCGATTGAGGCCAGTGGCGTCACGTGATGCTGATCCATCTACAAATAGAACAAAATAACAGTTAGGTACAGGTTCAGAACTTAAAGGGCGTGGGGAACAGACCAGGTCTGTCTCCGCTACACAGTTGTGCGGATCGCCGTCCTCTGGAGTGGGTAGCAAAGTAGCAGGATTAAGGAAAGTCCATCGCTTAACAGTCACAATAGCCATGCAGAGCAGGGCTCCATTGTACTTCAGCCACCGCGCTGATGACAGATGTGAGGTGCAGTCCTGTAAAAGAAGGGAAACAGCGTGTGGAACAAGCAGTGTTAAATCAGCGTATCCAATGAGTTCTCTGGAAGCAGAAACAGCTTTTTCAGCAGACGCAACATTACCTAAGCAGACAGGAAGTCCAGCAGCCACAGGATCTAATTTGGAAGAAAAATAGGCAACAGGGTGCAGTTTATCACTGTGGAGTTGAAGCAGAACTTATGCCATATGCCCCCCCTTCTCACACACTGTCTGTGTGAATGGGCGTGTCAGATCAGGCAGGCCCAAGGTTGGGGCCTGTGAGAGGCACATTTTGAGAGACACAAAGGCCGCATTCTGCTCAGGCATCCAAGTCAGTGTGGATGGTTTGTCTTTTTTAAGCATGAGCCATAAGGGCTCCTCAATCAAGGAGTAATCAGTAATAAAACTGTGGCAGTAACCTGTCATGCCTAAAAATGATAGCAGCTCTTTCTTTGAGGTAGGTCTAGGTATGGTTTTAATGCATGAAACTCATTTGTCAGAGAGGTGCTTTTCATTTTGAGAAATGATGTGGCCTAAAAAGGTAACTGATTTGCTCACCCACTGCAATTTTTTCAAGGAGGCCTTGTGGCCTTCCGACGCTAGGTGGAACAGTAGGGCAACAGTATCAGAAGCACATACATTTTCAGAGTCTGAGGCCATAAGGATGTCATCAATGTACTGCAAAAGGGTGCTACCGCATGGCAGATTGAGTGAGGGGAGTGAGTTGTGTAATGCGCTGTTGTAAATAGTGGCCGACTCACAGTACCCCTGACAGAGACAAGTGAAGGTGTATGGTTTCCCTTCAAACTGGAATGCGAACCAAAATTGAAAGTCAGGGTGAACTGGAACACTGAAAAACGCATTAGTGAGGTCCACTACTGAGAAAAATTTAGCAGACGTCGGAATTTGTGACAAAAAAATGTAAGGATTCAGAACAGTTGGAGCACGTGGCTGAATGGCCGCATTGACAGCTTTCAAATCTTGTACAAAACGCCGTTCAGCAGGTTGATTTTTGTCACAGATCTTTTTCACAGGGAACAATGAAGTACGGACAGGGGAATCAGGACAGTCAATTATGACCCCTTTCGCTTTGAGTGATTCAAAAACCGGTTTGATGGCAGCTATAGCTTCAGGTTTCAAGGGGTACTGAGGTCTGTACGGACGGTCAGGACCCCTTGGGGTAATTACCACAGGTGGGCAGTTTTGAATTAGACCCACATCATATTTGTCAGAGGCCCACAAACATTAGGGAACGGACGTCAGTCTAGGCTCTGTCGGACTGGTAATGCTGACAAAACAGCGGTGTGTACCAACGTATTGTGGGCCATCGTCAGACATCAGAACAACACGGTCAGTTTTTACAGACAGTTCGACAAATTAGATTAGGTAGATTAGGTCGCTTTTCTGCACAAACTCATCAACCTTTACCCAATTTGTGCGTTTAACAACATTACGTAGCCAACTGCCTGTCTCTGCCCATTCGTCTTCATTAAATTTCTTTAGCGAGACGTGAGGAATGTCCAACTTAAAGTGTCTGGCTGAAGCACTGTTTAGAGTTATGGCGAGGGTGGCGTCATGTGATGTGTAATAAAGGAACCCTAACTTCGTGATGTCATAGCCCTGAGGCTCGTTCCACTGCCAGTCAGCACATGAGTCTGGTTCAGCAGAGATTTCTGCAGTCACGTGTAATGAAGTGCCAGCAATGATAGAGTTACATCTCTCAGGAAGATCATCTACAATGTCATGTAGGTGTTTCAGTATGTCAGAGCAGACCTCAGGATCGGCCAGGTGCCAAACCTTGAAAAACAAGGGAGTAACTAATAGGTCATTGTCACTCGGGTCGTCAAGATCTAATTTGCCACAACTCAGCATTGTGATTGTAACCCCTTCAGGGTTACAAAACAATTTCAGGTTGAGTTTAAATGGGCACGTAATACTCCATAAAAAGGAATGTTGGGTAAGAAAAATATTATGAAAAACTGTCAACGGGGCAGTATAGAGCTCTCTGGTTTTTGATCCTGAGGCATTAAGTGAAAACATATGTCTACCATTTAATGGTGGTTGTTTGCGCAACGCAGATGTTGTCAGGAAACCAGTCGTAGCACCTGAGTCAACCATAAGGGTGACAGGAACGCTGTCCACTAGGATGGTAAGAGTGGGCATGCGTTCGTAAGCTTGTTTAGAAAGGAAAGTAGGAAAAATGGGATCAACAGAATTGGTTGACATCCTGTCAGCTCAGGATCATCGGCCCGAACCTCCACCGCGCCCCCCTAGTCGTGTTGTTGTTGGTCGTTCTCCTGTGACCATCGGCCCCCTCCTCTCCTCCCCTCTCGCCGTTCTTTATTTCCCTGGCGCGGGCGTTTCCTGATGAACCATTGTTACGGCTGTCTGCATTTGAGCCGCCATGGTTCAAATCAGTTGTTGTACCAGCTAAACATCTTTTTCAGCCTTCTGTTCTGATTTGCGATCTTGTATGTCCTGAATGTGCTTTGCATGTTCCAGAAGAATGGAGAAACGGCAGGTGCGGAATGTAATACACAGATTGCAAACAACCGCTGAGATCTTGGGTCACAATTGTTCAAGGAAAAAGTTTGTCAGCATAACTTCAGCAGGCTCCAGCGTTCCAGCGTCTAGGTCCAGTGTCAGGCCACTGCAATTTTTGAAAACAGCCAGGAGGTGTCCAAGGAAATCCTCGACGGTTTTGGTCTTTCCCTGTTTAATCCCTGTAATTCTTGAAAAGTCTGTTTCGCAGGCCATTATTTTCGTCAATCAGGGTTCTGTAGTCCGCACTGGCGGCGTTACTCCAGAACCATACTGAAGGGTTGGCCCACACCGCAATGTAGGACTAGGCACGTGGGACGGAATTCTTTAGCCCAAGTCGGTAATTTGTCTGCAAATGCCGCATCCCCAACGACATCAGGCAGAGGGAGCATGGCTATGTTCGTTTTTACCTCTTCAGCGGACCATGGTCGCATAACGAGCATCGGACCCTCCAGGCCCGCCACTTCTATCATCAGACAGATGAAGCTTTTGGTCAGTAGGTTTTCAGTGTTCGGACCTTCGTAGAAGGAACGTCCCGCGGCGCCAGCTTTCTCTTTCTTGAGTTGTTGCTGTGTCATCGAGCGGGTCACAGGGCCCTCTCGTGGTGTGGAGTGAGCTGCACGGCTGGTGAGAAGGGCAGGACTCTGTGGGGCCAGCGGCTGGACCGGGTCAGGTGCCTGGTCTGGATCACTTCTAGGGGGACAACGATCGAGTTCCGGATCGATTTTCCCGGTTGCTGCCAGACATGTCAACTCGTGATTGGGATAAAGAGTAAAAGGAGAAGAAGAGATAGGGTTAGGAGCATACGGAAGAGGGGCTGTGTGTGTGTGTGTGTCTGTGTAGCGGCTCCTCTGGATTCACTTCCAGGGAGAGATTTCGCATGCAACTTATTGTCACGGTGGTGTGCTTCGGCCAGCCACATATTAATCATAATCATATATTCATTGTAAAACTTTCTTTTCCTTTCTTTTGTACATTTTGGCAATCCATCTATTTGTTTTTGTAGACATTCTTTAGTTTTCTCATTAGAGTAAGTTCCCCCAGCAGGAAAACCACATTCCATCAATTTAAGCAACCATTTTGGATCAGTTGCTGCAGATCCGTAGTTCTTTGCCATAAACTCAAATTTTGGACCCATTCCCAACCCAGGGATATTTTTACTTTGTCCCTTGCCCATCGTGATACAATCATGGCCCTGACCTGCATTACTGAGTCAAGTCTGTCTGACTCACGAAAATAAGGCCCCGCTTCTTTTCACCTCGAGCAGTCAATCTACCTTAACCCAAGAAAGGAAACCCTGTTTCCCTTCGAAAGTAGTTAATTAATTTTGACGCTCACAAAGAGAGAACCCTGTCTTCTCTTCACCAAAACTGGCTGGGTTTACCCATGCAGCGCCAGCGGATTTAAATATCACTCTGGGCAAAGATGAACATGTGGATTTTCTGCTCAGAAGTTACAACAACAACGAAGATCTTAGAATTTACATGTGAAACTGAAAAGAAAAATATTTTTACATTATTCTCTGAGGATAATTGCCACGGGTTCGCTCTGTTGGCCTGAGCGGAGTTTCCTAATGCGGCGGGGCAAAGTGGATCAGACATCTCCTTCTTCTTGATGGAAGCTCGGACCACATTTGTTTTTAGGTGGGATGATCAGTCGTTACCTGGTCAATCGTCCCATCGGTCATGTGCTCTCGTCAGGCCCCACGTTGGGCGCCAAGTGTGATGGCAATTGTCTTGTGACAAATGATCCCAGCAAATTGAAATGCTTAGAGAATAATATTTATTGAAAAACAACAGTTGCAACCGGAGAAAGTTCACACAGAGAGTTAAGTTCCTAGGGAGTATCCTCTGTGCTCCCTTTCGTATTCTAGGAGACTACATGAGAAGAGAAAAAAGGGAGGGAGACATCTGGTCTCTAGAGATAATATATAGCTACAGGAGAGAAACAGACCATTGTAATATACAAGGCAGAGTTCACAACAACCTGTTCTTGAATAGTTAGTTATTGAGCTACAGAGACTAAGTACACTCTCTATGAGACAAAAAGAAAAACAAGTATGCAATATGAATAAAGACAATACATATCTTATAAGATGAAGTCACGCAGTGTATCATAAAGAAATGTCAATAATTATAATAATGATGGGGCAATAGGGTAAAATTCCACCACAGAAAGTAATATGTCCTGGGGTGAAATTCCCCAGGTGGCGTAGTCGTGCATTCCTACTTTCTTGGTCCCTCTGCCTTAAATAGGTGTAGTGACTCCTTCCATAGCTAATTATCACACGCTGGTGTGGTTGTATATTAAAACCCTCTTTAGTTTACATTTCTGACGAGCTCCTGCCCCAATTTGGCATAGTCTTGGCAGGATCTACTGTTGAAAAGCTGGGACGTTTCTTTCTTTTTGGTTTTTATTTAGAGTTTTTTGTTAAGTGTTTTCTCATTTTTAAAAAAAGGCAAAACAGCAGCTGGTTTCAGGGACCGGGGCTATTGAACCGGTGGCCTTGTTGGTTACCTGGGTTTGATCTCTTTTTGGGGGTAAGTGCTACATCCTCTTACTGAGTTAAAATCTTCCCCCTCAGTAGTTACCATGGAGGAAGTGTTGCAGCAGTTGAGGGACTTAGTGGTCCAGTTGCGAGCAGATAACAAGCGGTTGCAGCAGGAGCAGGCTCCACCTGTTCCGTCAACCTCTGGTGGAAGCCCACCAGGCACCCCAATGGCTTCATTGGTTGCTGAACTGGCAGTTACAGGTGCGTCTCTAAAGGAGAGGTTGGTTTTTGTACCCAGAGACAGAAGTTGCCCAATGTTTAACGGGAGGGCGGGCATTGGTCTAGCTGAGTGAATGGAAGAAGTGCAAGCTTGCATCCAGGCCCATCACTTGGCCCCCATGGATAAGGCATTCTTTATGTTTGACCACTTGGAGGGGGAGGCTAGAGAAGAAATTAGATATCGGTCCGGTGCAGATAGGGGGGATCCTGCATGGATCATTGCTATTCTTAAGGAACTCTATGGTTGCGCACAGTCTTATGTAGCCTTACAAGAAGTGTTTTTCTCCAGGAGACAGCAAGAAGGAGAGACCTTGCAAGAGTTTTCCTTGGCCCTAATAAGCTTGATGGAAAAAGCTAAGCAAAGTGCACCAACCCCTATGTCCAACGCAGAGTTTTTGTTACGGGATCAATTTGTAGAACAGATAATGCCCTGTGTCGAGAATTAAAGCAGTATGTACGTCAACAGCTGGCTGCCACGTTGCTGGAGGTCCAAGCGGAAGGCCTTAGGTTGGAGTGAGAGGGTATTCCTGGGGGTGTTAGGGGCCGCAGTTATTCGCTGCCCTTGGCTCAGGGCATTCAGTAAGGGGTTCAAGGAATGCAGCGGCCTGGCGGCAGTAGGGCAGCCATAGGATCTGAATTTGGTGAGTTATGGGAGATGTTGAGACATCAACAAGAGCAATTAAATCAGCTCACCCATAGTATTGCTGTTTTGCAGAGCTCACAATGTAGGCCCCGTAATACGCCATCGGTGTCAGCAGCCAATGTAGCGGTGAACGTGCTTCCTCTCATGCCCCGCGCTCCATGGATGCTGCTCCACGTCCTCGTGGGAATCAACCCCCACATCTTAGCCAGCCCCAGGGAAACTAGCACCCTCTGCACTGCAGAGCCACAGTTCAGTTAAGGGGTCTCTGGGCTCCATTACAAGAAGTAGTTCACGCATTGTGTCTAGATTAATGTCTACTTGCCCCATGGTAGATATTTTAATGGGTGGTGTTACTGTCACCTGTTTGTTGGACACCGGTTTTAAGGTGTCCACTATTTGTGAGAGCATTTTCAGGAAGCATTTTGAATCTTGGGGTCTGGATCATCTCCAGTCCTGTCAGTGGCTTCAGTTGCGTGCCGCCAACAGCCTGGCCATTCCCTATCTAGGATACCTTGAATTGGACGCGGAACTTTGTGGTAAGGTCGTGTCTGGTTGTGGTGTCCTGATTGTTAAGGACCCAGTTGATGACTCTTCCCCACAGATTCCTTTTGGAAATGCATATTATAAGCCGTTGTTGTCAGGAACTACTTGGACAGCATGGTCTTGAGTTTTTTAAGCCGCCTTTGGTGGCACAGTCTCCTAGCCCAATTCTTCAGGCTCTGCAACAGTGCCATCGGGCTACAGCTTTGTCTTCTTGTCAGATGGGAAGGGTTCCGATTTGTGGTGTAACGGCTTGTCGTGTTCCGGTGGGGTTGATGAAGTTTGTCGCTGCCACCTGTTCTGAGCATTTTTCAGGCTGCACTGTACTTTTTGAGCCCCCAGAGTCTGGATTGCCAGTAGGGTTGTTAGCCTCTCCGTCGTTAGCCTGGGTAAACCGGGTAACTATGTATGTCCCCGTGGTTAATGTGGGCTGGACAGATGTTTTGCTCCATCCACAGTTGTTTCTAGACACCTTGAGCTGGGTCTATCTTGTTACCTTGCTCAGCGGTATTAGAGATATGAGACCAGCCATGACTACAGTGTCCTCTCATGCAGTGGTTTGTTCAGTGTCGGATCGGATTGATGCAGCGGAGCTGCCTGGCTTGTTGCAAGAAGGGTAGGGACAGGTGCGGTCTCTTTTGTATAAGTGTAGTACCGTGTTTTCAGCTCATGATAGGGATTTGGGGTGTACTAACCTCTTTTCACAGTATGAGCTGGTTAAGATGCACATTCAGCAGTTACTAGCAAATAAGGTGATTCGTGAGAGTTGTAGTCCTTATTCTTCTCCCATCGTCCCTGTTAAAAAGAAGGATGGCAGTTTGCGTATGTGTGTTGATTATTGCCTACTTAATAGTAGGACTCAAAAGGATACGTTTCCTCTCCCCCGAATAGAAGAATCATTGAATGCTCTGGCGGGAGCCTGTTGGTTCTCTACCATGGACTTGGTCAGCGGTTACAACCAGGTCCCAGTCACAGAGAAGGACAAGGCTAAGAGAGCTTTTTGTACTCCGTTCGGACTGTTTGTGTGGAATCGTATGCTGTTCGGGCTTTGTAATGCACCAGGTACTTTTCTAAGTCTGATGGAATGCTTGTTTGGGGACCAGCAGTGTCAATCGCTACTTTTATAACTTGATAATATTGTGGTGTTCTCATCCAGCACGTCACAGCATTTACAGAGGCTAGAAATGGTGTTAACGCAGTTGCAGCAAGAGGGTCTGAAGGCTAAACTGGAGAAGTGTGTGTTCTTTCAGCGTAAGTTTCGATACCTTGGTCATGTTATCTCCAAGGATGGGGTGTCTTGTTGCCTTTGCGAATTGTGGCTTGCAGCTTACAGAGCAAAATATGGCCAACTATAACTCCATGAAATTGGAGTTTCTCGCCCTTAAGTGGGCTATGACCGAAAAGTTCATGGAGTATTTATTGGGGCATAAGTGTACTGTGTAGACAGATAACAACCCCTTGAGTCATTTGGCCTCTGCCAAACTAGGAGCTACCGAGCAGCAGTGGGCTGCCCAGTTAGCTTCTTTTGATTTCAAGATCAAATATCGCTCTTGACGTAGCAATAGAAATGCAGATGCTCTGTCTCGACTGCAGGTATTAGACCAAGACCATGGTGGTGTCTATTATGCCTCCAGCGACCCAAGCTGCTATTATGGCATTACCAGGGTATACGCCACCTGATCTCTTTGTCTTACAGGGGGCTGATCCAGTCATTCATGAGGTTCTCCAATTTTGGAAGCAACAGCGACGCCCTGATAGCCGTCAGCTATCTCGGGCTGCTGTGTCACTGCTGCGCCAGTGGGAGCTCTTGGTAATGACAGGAGAGGTGTTCTATCGGCTGGTGTTCCATCCAGACGGAGGGGAAGAAATTTTACAACTGGTGTTGCCCTCCATGTTGCAAAGAGAGGTATATTTACAGCTTCATAATGAGCATAGCCATCAAGGTAGGGAGCGTACAGTGTAGTTGTTATTGGCCGGGGATGTCGGCGGAGGTAGCAAAGTGGTGCCAAGTGTGTGAGAGATGCCAGACAGCAAAGGATACCCAACCAGCCGCACGTAGTTTTATGGGGCACTTATTGGCCTCTCAGCCCAATGAGATTGTGGCAATGGATTTTACTTTACTTTATCTCAAAATGGAACGGAGAATGTTCTTATTTTGACTGACGTTTTTATTAAATATACCATAGCAGTTCCTACCCGAGATCAGTGGGCCACCACAGTAGATCAAGTATTAGTGACGGAGTGGTTTTATAAATTTGGGGTCCCGGGGTGTATCCATTCTGACCATGGACGAAGTTTTGAGAGTGCCCTTATTTCCTTATTAGACAGCTTTGCAACTGTTATAAGGTTGAAAATTCTTGCACTACTCCTTATCACCCTGCTGGAAATGGACAGTGTAAGCGGTTTAACCGCACGCTTCATAATCTGCTGCGCACTTTGCCTGTTTCACAGACAAGGGATTGGGCATCTTGTCTTCCCCAACTGGTTTTAGCTATAACACCACCCCCCATCAGGTGACTGGTGAGTCCCCACTCTTCCTGATGTTTGGCCAAGAACCGCGGTTGCCTGTTGATTTCTTGCTAGGACAGGTGGGAGAACCAGAACAAGGTAGCGTGCAAGATTGGGTTTTAGAGCATCAGACTAGGTTGAGAACTGTATTTAAAGGGGTTGAGGAATGCTTGCGTGTAGCTGCAGATCCAGGACTCATGGAGTAACATCATGTATCGAGTCATTAGAGGTCCTACTGAGGGTGGGGCAGTGTGTACTATCGCAAGAGTGGAGAATCCCACTCAGGTGAGGCATGTGCTTTGTTCCCTGTTGAAGGCTCAGATAAAAAGAGTCAAGCCCCCACCTCTGGCAATTGGTAGTCCCTTAGATCAAACTGCTTTGTGATCATTGGACCAACTATCCTGTGATGGCGATTTGTGTGTGTTGGTGTCTGAGCCTCTTACTTTAGCTGAAGAGGGGCCAGTGACCCAGTTAGATCAGCCTTCAACAACAGCAGTACCTATGGTTAGGCCACCTACCACCTCAAATGTACCTTGTAGGGAAGCAAGCCTGGGACCTAGTGGGAGTGGGGTGGAAGCCCGATGAACACTCCGAGCTACTGCTGGGCAGCACTTAAATGTCCACCACTTACCACGGTCCATAAGTAGGGCCAGCAGTTCCAGTGTAGTGTCCAGTACTGTGTCCACCCTGTTTCATCCTTGGGACTGAAGGTAATTTAAGCAGATTTTGCATCATCGGGATGATGACACAGTAATTGGGGGTGGATTGTAATAGGACAGGATGTTTGGGTTCATGTTTAAACTGTTTTTTTGTATAATTCCCATTCAGTAGAGCCCACAGGTTACTTCTTTTGGTGCTGGCTATAAAAGGAGAAGCAAGTAGGACCCTAACGTGGCTGGGAGTCCTACCTGAATGGTTGCATCATCATGGCGTCACTTTGGAGCAGCGTCTCCCCTTTTGTCTGTGGCGGCACGCAGCATCTCCTGTAGGAAGTTTGCGTCTTTGGCTTGGACATTTATACATTTTCAATCACGGTTCTATGCGTTGGACAGTGGACTTGCATGTGGCTTTCAATCAGGACTGCCAGGAGTCCTTAGCTGTGTGTGGCCTCTGGGTGTTACAAACAACTCAGTGAACTGGTGACACCGCTGCAGTTTTGCCTACGTGAGTTTTTCTTATGTTCTGGTGGCGCGTTTGGGAAAAGTTTCTAGAGGTTGGCGTCTGTTTGGAGGTTTCTGGAGCCACGTGGTTGAGTCGGCATGCTGGGGTTTGTCCTCAGCTGTGGTACACTTTGTGGCCCTGAGTTTTGAAACTTTTCAAACCACCGGATTCGAACTGAACTGTCCCTGTTTAATTAACTATTCTATATTAATTAATTATTTAATTTAAGTAACTATTCTATTTTCTGTGTATGTAGTTGTGATTTTTGTGATAGGGTTTAAAGGTTTTCCTTTCTTGATTTTTATTTTGTCAGTTTCTTTTTTTCGTATTTCTTTTTTTTTTTTGCTTTGTGCAAGTTGTAGACATACTTGTTCTAGTCTGTGATGTGTGTGGGGCATATAGTGTGAATAGGTATTTCCGGGAATTATATGAGTCTATTGTGTGTGACTCTTTATGACTTATACATATATACATATATACGTATGTGGCCACTCTAAAAGAGAGATATGATGAATCCACCCTGGAAAAACCACCCCACACCACCCTGTGGTTAACCCGGGGAAATAAACCAAGATGAAACACACGTTAAGGCTGAAAGGTTCAGAGAGATGTGGATACAAATGTACAAAAGTTTATTTAAATTCACTAATAAAAGCAGATAAAAACTTAACACAGGCGCTCACAAATAACAAAAGAAATAGAAAACAAAATTACAAAAGTTCCAGGCACAGGCTTCTAAGCGGTAGGCCAAATAAAAGGAAAATGGAAAAGGTGCACTTCTCACCCACACACACACACACATCCACACACAGCAAATCAAAAGTGAATATAATCCACAGCTGACAAAACAATAGGCCACCACCAACCCTCAGAGCTGGTCTCCCAGCCAGACAGTGCCTAGAACAAAACACAAAAGAGAACAAAGAACACAGGACCAAAAAGAAACAAAAATACAAAGCACTGTAAGGAAATTCCCCCAGTATGGCTACTCATACAGCATAACCAGGTCAAATACAGGCTTCCTTAAAAGCTACATTCAACCTTCTCCATGACATGATCACAATTACCGTTAAGCCTGATACATGCTCATGCAAAGGCGAATGTGCTCCTACACAGCGCTGTACCTTCGGAGCCCGTTTGTATTCATACTGGCCCGAGCCTGCTGCAAAGAAATTTGCCACCAGGACAGCAGGAGGCGCGTTTCTAACTTAGCGTCCTTGTTGTCTTTCAGAGAGGAGTTGTACAAATGGTCGTACTTCCTCACTTCTTCTGCAAGACGTTCTTTGATCTGCTCCATGTCTTCAAGACTGGGTCAACACTCGCGCTGTTTACATTTTTAAAGGGAAATACACGACGCATACGGGGCATGCACCTACCTGACGACGAGTGGAGTGTCTGACTCACAGTTATCGGGGAGCCAACTTGCACGCTTCAGTCCACGCGTACCCCGTAAGGGGAAACCCCCCGGACGCAACATATCCCAGGTGAGGTAACGCCTACGTTAAATACTCTCACAGACTGCTCCAATAGGCTATCGTGGGTGACAATCACTTACCTATGAGCCAATGAGGAACCCCCATGACCCACATTGCCACATACAATGAGGAACATAAGTATTTGAACACCTTGCGATTTTGCAAGTTCTCCCACTTAGAAATCATGGAGGGGTCT
>JBBMFX010529730.1:0-16540 GCA_037832545.1 Rhabdalestes septentrionalis
TGCCAATTATAAAATGTAATCAGTGTATTAAGAGGCTGCATCCCATTAAGCTGATCTGATGTGTGTTGGTCTGCCTGACCCCTCTTTGTTTGGAATAAGGAAAGATGGCCTACAGTAGCCTTAAGTTCTCATTTTCTAAAAGAAACACTTGACTGTAGCCTATTTCTACAGGGTTTTTTTTCCCCCAATATAGTTAATTTAGTTGTTTAATTTCTACAAATGGTGCAAACTCTGCTAGATTATAGATAAAAGATTCCCATCCCCCTGCCATTCTGTGATCGGTAGTAATCGGCAGATCATGATCTTGGTGATCGGCCCCAAAAATGCTGATCAGATCATGAAGCCTATGAAGGTCAGTACATACTGCCATTAACATAGTTCATAAAATTGTTTTCTTTGGTTTTTAAATGGCTTATTTATTATAAGAACCCATTAAAATGTGGCTCTACTGTGGGTTGTAGAACACTGATGATGCTGCATCTTTGCCATATCACCCACCCTTATTTTGAAAACACTAAGTGTTGATGTTATGCATGATTACAGAACGGCTGTGGAACAGTCCACTGCATGTGTTTTTTGTTTTTTTTGCTCCAGTACCTTTGGGATTCCAAGCACACATAATGATCCTCCTGTCTTCTGGATTAGACTTGATGGTGTCAATGACTTTCTGCAACTGGTCAACACCTTGACCAGTGTAATCTGTGAACAAGAAACGCTCATCAATAATCACAGATTTCTGAACAAGACACACTAGGCTTTTGAATCTCGAAAAACGTACCACTATTTCACAAATGTAATATATTGCAACATCTGGCTCTTGCAATAAATTACATATAAAAGGCTGTCATGTTGTTCTGTAAGCTTCAGTTGTGGTTTTAAAAGGCCATTAATGATACAGACAACAGTGCCACTGAACTGTTTGTAAGTGGCAGAGTAACACCACACTGAACTCTAGTTTCGAGTTTTCACTTTTACTATACATTCAGCTTGTTTGTGGCCACTTTTGGCCGATTGAAACCCATGACAACTACATTTTTGAATTCCTTGTTTTTTACACTGTTAAAGGAAAAGTTCAGTATGTAATGGACCTGGGGTGTATTGAAACATGAGAAAACATTACAAACATTGGGACATTAAAAAGACAGACAGTACCTTAAGGGAATTTTCCGGCCACTGTCATCTTGAAATTAAGGCACTATAATTCGACAGACAAGCACAAAAGAAACTACAGCTGTGTGATACCCCATCATCATCAGCCTAGTAGAGCCTTGAGTTTAGCATCGTCGAAAATTGCTGTTTCGGAATGTGGGGCGAATGATGGTGGGCTACTTGACAAACTTCATACTCGTTATCGTGTTTCAATACACCCCATGTACATTTACCCGGGCTTCTCCTTTAAATCATACAATTATGTTAAAATGCTTCCAATCTAAACTCAACACTTCAGAAGTTCAATTTTCAGTGGTTTATAACAGATCATGTCATTTATCAATTTTTAACTAACATCACTTCTTGTCATAAGCATCAAATATCTATTTCTTTTAGGGTTTTTTTTTTATCCTTCACATACCAGTTTGTTTGCACAATGCACTTGTTAGTAACCAAGCTCAAAAATGTGTATTTCCTCTAATCTCAATGCCATTAGGGCCAAAAATGGACACATCTGAAATATGTAACTGATTAACAACAACACTGAATTTGATTTTCACAAAACCATTATCTGACATCCTTAAAATCACACCTATGTCAAAATGGTGTCATTCATTTGCTCTATTGGAGCCGTCATACTCCCACATTGGAAGATAAAATAACTTGCTTGGCCAAAAATTGAAAAATGACCTAATCTGGTGTAAACCACTAAAAACAACAGTGCTGAGTTTAGAATGAGAGCATTATAACCTAAATAGTATGATTTAATAATGCAGTTTTCATGCGTTTCGGTCGACTAAAAGTGGCCCCGAACAAGTTTACAACTGGGTGTATGTAGTATATTCTTAATATATTCAATTTTTTTATTTTTTTTATTTTGAATGCCTAATATAAATATAAAAATATTTAAAATTGTTATTAGGTGCCTTTGATTCAGCTTATTTGTGGTCTGTTTTTATCTTGTAATAAATCCCAGGCATACCTGTGTGCATGTCTTTGTACTCTGCACCAAAATGTCTCCACTGGAAACCATACACGGGGCCCAGATCACCCTCCTCACGCTGAGTGAATCCGCTTTTATCCAGGAAGTCACGTGAGCCATTCGCATCCCAAATCTTCACGCCTTTCTCAGAAAGCTTCTTGGCATTGGTTGAGCCCTACAAGAAAACAGTGTTAAGAGTGAAGTCTTCTAGTTTGCCTCTGGATTTACCACATTCCAGATGTTCCTACAGCACAGCTACTGTGAATGCTGGTGAAAACCCATCATATTATTTCTTAGTAATATGTATGATGTCCCTAGAGGGAGTGTTTAGCACAGTTTGGTGATGTTCTTTCTCAACCACACCTGGTCAAAATGATCTGTCAATTGCCAGGTATGTTGTGTGTGTGAGGAGAGCAGCAACCATATTGTGAAGGACACTAGCCCTTGAGGACCATTTGTTATACATGACCACACCACAGCACACAGTGTGAACAGTGTGAAATTCATTCAATGCATTTAACCCATTCACCAAGTGAAGCAGCGGGCAGCCAGGAACACAACACCCAGGGAGAATTGTGTGGGGATGGTACCTCAGAGGGCACTGGCAGTCCTGGGTTTTAAACCCACCACTAGACCACAAGCTGCTGTGACATCTGTCTTATAAATAAGTGGTAAAAAGGGAAAAGTGGGTACATTATAAACTGAGATATATGTTACAGATATGTGCTTCTACAGATTACCAGTAAAACTCACAAACCAGGAGCCATAGCTAACTAGCAAAACAAAACTTCCCAAACTGCTTAAACATTATAAACTTACCTTTATGAACCACAGCAGCTCCTCCAATATGCCCTTCCAGAAAACCTTCTTGGTGGTGAGCAGGGGGAACTGGTCTGGAAGGAGTTAGATAAAGAAGAGACATCTCGTGATATAAAGGGGCAGGAAACGGATAATTTGGCGGGTTATATACCAGGAAGAGAATGAGTGTAGGAAAAATAACTAACTCTACAACAGCCTGGCATGACAACACAACCCTCCACAGCTGAAATATAAAATTTTAATTAAATAACGAGCAGTGTTAAACCTATCTTTGTACACCAGCGCAGAAAAGAAAGTATTAAATGAGAAAGAACAAGGCTGGAAACAGCTAAACAGCAAGCCTTTCTGTCATAATCAAGCTGATTTTCTGTCAGTTTCCTGATTTTCAACGAGATTTATTTTAGTTACCTCTGTCTGCACTGACAACTTAAAGAGAGACAGAGATAGAGAGACAAGAGAGATTGAATATGTGTGTGTGACAGAAAGACAGAGAGTGAGTGAATTAATGAATGAGTGTGAACATATTTGTCAGTGTAACCCACCTCTCAGGCTGTATCTGGCCTGTAATCCGAACACAGAAATCACTCCTGTTCCCGTCCGATCTTCTTTTCTTTTCCCGTTCTGTAAAATGTGCTGTATCTGGTTCAGATACCCCCTTTCGTCGCAGAGGAGAGAAAAATCTGCTGCAGCTCTGCTCTCCTCTGGCTTTTCTTCCCTGCACGGTCCGACCGTATGTAATTCAGACGTGGCTGGCATTATTTTTCTTAGACAGTTGGAAAAGCCGAGTTGTGTCCGTATGACTCTTCGCGTCTTTATCACAATTTGGCGGGGTTTTTTTGTTTTTCTGCTGACGTATGACTCCTTCCTTCCTCCCACGTGGTGTCTCCACTTCAGACGTGCACACAAAGGCCACGAATGTTCAAATGTAAAATCAGTTGCAGTTCTTCCAATACGAACACTTTAAACCGTATTGTTGTGCGGTTAAAAGGGGAACTCCTTGCGAATCCACTGTGGACGCTTGCAAATATGCAAATCAAACATGAAATATATTTTTAAACCTGTTCATACATATTTAAACACATTTCTAAATAAACCGACAGCTCATACAGCTGTTTGGTGGTATGAAATTACTCAGCACGATCACACTCTGGTGTGTGTCTGTAGATTTTATGATAGGATTTACACTGCCATGATTTATTGTTTACAGTTTGTATTTCACTGCATGTTGTACCACGTAAGACATTGTATGTGACAAATAAAATCTGAATTTGAATATAAAAACTGATGTAGACTTGATGCTCAATGTTAAATCTGGAGACATGTTACAGGTATTTGTTTTCTGAACCAAAATTTTAATTCGTGTTCAAATTTACCAGCCCTACAGTACTGTGATCACATTAAACAGCTGATATTGACCAGAATATTTTCAGATTTATAATATGGTACACAAAATAAGTGCAGTCCTCTGATGCTGGTAACATTGACTGTTTTGATCCATTTCTTTGAGTTTTATGAAGATTGTGATTAATTAAGTATTTAAATGATACAGGTGCTCTTACCTTCTAATCTGTAATTATATCAGAATATCACCCAACCATTGCACTTTTTTACTACCACTGAGGGATCACCTCCATCTCACATTAATTTCCCTCTAGATATTCTGTACTGTTTTCTCTTAAAGGAAACAATAAATAGATGATTTTTAACCTCCTTTTTCTTTTTCAGGTTTGAATCTTTTAATCATTTAAAAGTGAAAATAATAATCCAAGGAATGACATTTATTTGTTTTCTGTGCCCAGAACAGCCCTGCTGTGATTGATGGAGAGAGAAGTTTGTACAGAGCGTTCATGACTGGCCGGAGTGTTGAGTAATGCAGAGGGGGTTGTAAGATATTGATCAAACAACCTGAGCATATGTTCAATGGACAAAAGTATTTGGACACCTGTTATTCAGGGTTTGGGCTAGGCCACTGACTTCCAGAAAAGAGTAACCTTAATGCTCCAGCAGACCAAGACATTTTGGACAACACAATGCTTCCAACTCTGTGGACACAGTTCAAGGAAGTACCTTTTCTATTCCAGCATGACCGTGTCTGAGTGTGCAAAGTGAGCTCAATGAAGACATGGCTGGATGAGTTTGGTGTGGTACAAGAGGCTGTCCTGCACATAGTCCTGACCTCAAGCCCATCCAACATCTTCGGGAGGAACTGGAACAGAGATTGTAAGCCAGACCTTCTTGTCCAACATCAGTGCCTGACCTCTAGAAATTGAATGGGTACATTAAACTCCCTGTTGGTGTAACGGTCCAGCTTCCCAACACATTTGTCCATATAGAGTGGATCTCATGGAGGGCCACTGGCGACAACGGATGAATAATATCAGCCAAATTTCCTCTACTATTGTTTCCTTTTTGGTGCGATGGAGAGCTGGTAGAGTCAGGCAGGGGACTGGTGGACAATAAGGCCTCAGCATGTCCACTGCTGAGCTGAAGAGAGTTCTCATTATTTGATTGTGGACCGTCATTACTCCCAGGTTCTGCAGATGTAACTATCACCACCATGGCCGTTTATATCTACAGGGGGTCCTTGAGTTACAACACAGAACCATTCCTTCGACAGTGATGTAACCTGAATTTTGGTGTAAGTCAAGACACACCCTGGTCTAAGTCACTTAATTATCCTAACATAGCTTTGAAATCATGAAAACACAACTAAAACACAGAAAAAGGAAAAGTAAAACTCTCTCACTCATACGCCACATTACTCTGTATTATTCCACCACATGCTACCAAACTAGTTTGCCTACGTAGTCCATAGGTACGATGCTAATGATGTTATTCGAGTGGGAGTGGACATCATAAACTCAAAATATATGTTGAGACCCCCTGTAATTTGTTTTTTTTTAATTGAGGGATTTAAAGGGTACAGATTATTTCTGTAATCAAATGTTAGCTCTCCTAACTTACACTTTTTCATAGTGCAGGGCTCCTGTACTGGTTAGGAAACACTACTTTAAAGTGCCTACAGATTACTAAGTCCAAGTTTGACCAGACTAGATCGTAGGCTACACCACAAATGCGGCAGTGCGTCATTTAAATCTGAATTCCTATTGGTTCGTGCCACTGTGAGATTGTAATCCTGTATTTTGGACACTGTCAGAGTTTTGTCCCCAGCTATCTTTGGTTATGAGATTATGAGATTATGACAACAGCAGCTTTGAATCGCTCACAAAGTGAGATATGGGACCATTTTAGAGGCATGACCAGAGTTGTTGCTTCATGTCAGTCATCTTTGTGCCCAAATCACAAGGTGTCTTCCCACAATCAGAACAGCTAGATTTAGCAATTTGCCTGGTTTTTATACCTGATATCACATGTCTGTTCATTCCTAAGGTTGTGTTACAAGCTGAAAAACACTCATTGTAATTCAGCAGCAATGGTATGTGTGATGTGTCCCAGTACGTAACAGAGACCTTACTGTTGAGGGTGATGCTGTGTGTAAATGCATACAGAGGGGAACATCCAAAGTGAATCTGTCTGCCATTTAATGTACAATATGATCAATGACCAAGTTCAGACATTTCAGATGAGGAATAAAAGCCAGGAGCATTAAGTTAATTCATATTATTGCATATATTTTTGTGTGCTCAAATAAAGAGGTCACAAAATGAAAATACAAAGATGTATTTTTAAGTAAATTCATCTGGCTGTTTACTAACTGCAGCTTGTTGATATTGTTCAGAGGATTATAGTTCTTTCTGGCCACAGGAGCACATCTGGTCATTGCTTCATGCTTCAGTGATCCTGCAAACATATATACATAGTACAGAGGCTGTAGAAAAGTACACCAATTATATTACATGATATATGAACATGAGTTTCAATCAGTGGCCAAAGAAGCTGTCAGTTAAAGGGCCCATATCATGGAAAAGCAATTTTCCTTGATCTTATAAACTAGAGTTGACTTACAGTTCAGAGACAGAAACTAAGCTGCAAAAATAATTTATTCGGAATTCACTGTAGTATTCACTGAAGTAATTGACAGAAATCCATCTTTTGAGTCTCAGCAGTTTAGCCATTGCACTGCAAGTTATAAGGAGTGCTTAGACCCAGATAGCTTTGTAAATGACATGCCCTGAAACTGGAGGGGGTTACATTCCAAGAACACCTGCAAATTTTGAAAACACATGAAAAGGTGATGTGGGGAAAAATGCCCAGAAATGACTTTTATAGTGTAAATCCCAAATATGCCCCCAAATATTGCCCTAAAACCCTTTAATTTCATTTTAAACTCAGCTTAGTACATTACCCGTAAAGAAAATGTAAAGGTAAACCCATATTTGTACTGTACAGTTTACACGGCACACCTAAAGTGCTAGTATGTAAATACCAATGTTACCCCTGTATAGACTGTGCTGTAATTCACGCAGGCGCAATTTGTTTGGTATTTTCTTTGGTATAAGCAGTTAAATATAGTAATAAATTATTTTTATTTACAATAACAACAATACTATATAAATAAATAATAGGACGCTAGAACACTCAGTGAAACTCTGTAAAGACAAAATGGTTAATGACCTTTAACTCAGTACAAATAATCGCCCCAGAATTATTCAATCTGTCTCCAGTAATGGCTGAAGTTGATCACATTAATGACTGAACACTTTCTTTTCAGTAAAATTGGTAACTAAGAGTCAGCAAGATGAAACTTACATGTGGAACAGGATGAGCAACACCTCCCTGGCACCTGCAAAGATATGGTACAATTAATACCCTAATAGACTACACGTTTGGTAAATAGAGGTACAAAAGTCATGGCAAATGTATTTATATTATAGGTTGCCCAGTGTCACACTGAATTTTTTTCTAAAAGGTTTACTGGACAAAGAGTTTAGGCTCATCACAGTTTAATTGTAGTTTTGGAGACTTAGTGACCCCAAAATACTTTTGCAAATAAAAATAAAAAACAAAGCAAGTTTTATAAGGGACCAATTCTCCCATTACTTCACATTGGAGTCAAATAAATGTGCATTCTCTTCCAAGCAGGTTCACTACAGCTCCAGTTATTTTACACTTAATTATTGTAATAACAGGGATTCCATTTTTGTGTGATCTAGTTTGTGCAATCTCCGATCTTCTACATATTGATAAAAAAAAGTGAACTCTGTGTCCTATCATATTTATATGCCAATAAACAGGGACTACATTTTGTCAATAATATTTTGAGGGGGTCAATAATTGTGATGCATTCTTTTGTTTATAAAGGAGTATTTTTGTGTTTTTCTTTAATTTATAAAAAATATTTCACCACAATAATATTTTTTCAAAGTAATTTTTACTTTTCTTGCTCATTTTTACAAGTAATGGAAAAAATTGATATGCTGACGAAGTGAATTTGCTCAACTAACTGAGAAACCTAATCATCCCTCCTCAACCCTCACACGTTTCATTAAAATGCACTGATCCAACCAATGTTAGCTTCAAAATCATTTTTTTTTATTCTTGTGTAGCTAGTTAAATTCTTGTGTAAGTTCAGGTCAGGGGGCCAAGATGGAAGCCTTCACCCCAAAAACACACACACATACACACTTACGAGTTGTCCAGAGTGTTTTTGTATGCGATCAGGGCCTCCTTCACGATGTACGGAATAAACCCAGAGTCAGACAGCTCCAGGTCAGCAGGTACAGACAGCGAGAGCAAAGAACTGTCCAAAACCAAAACCTCCACAACTGTATCTGTCCTGGAGCCTTGACCTGAGGTACCTGGGACAAGCTGGGACCAAGAGAAAGCAAATTGTCCAGGTGTATCATCCTCTACAGGGAAGAAACTCAAACATGGCAACTTCCTTTAATTTTTGCGCATCATTCCTTTTTAATTGCTGAGATTAACATCAGGAAATTTTGCATGTGACGGTGTCATTAGCATTGCATTGAATTTAGTCCACAACATGTTTTTTTTTACTGTGGTGTAGCCACAGTAACTTGGGATGATTGTAGAGAGGACTGGAGGCAGACACACATGCAGGCCTGAGTCTTCTGAACAAAAAGCAATTGTGCTGAATATAAAACAAAGCCAAACTGAAGAAAAAACTGGACAGTAAGCAAAACCACAGGCTAACACTAAACAGATCTTTAGCCAGAGACTCAACACAGTGAAGACAGGGAAGTATCCCACACTGACTCTTACACAGGGATACACAGCCATGGAAAAAAAAGAAGAGAGCGGATCGTTTTTTTTCCGGTTTTTGCTTTTGCAATTTGTAAGCGTCTGTCTGTGTAAAAAGAGCCTGTCACTATTGTTTTATACACTATTGACCACACTTGAGTCAAAATGCAAAAATAATAGAAATTAATAATGTAATAAACCTTGGAAATGTTAAACTACAAAACACCCTTAGATCATTTTACAACTGCAACAATTAAAATAGCAATTTTAAGAGCACATTGTGTGCATGTGTGACTTGGATTCATCCCATCAGAAACTGAATCAGCAGTGAAACTGCTGGATTACAGCACATAGAAAAGCTGCTCTACACACACTACTGCACTCACAACACATATGGGGGTGTTTCTTATTTTTTACACAGCTCACACTGCAATAGTCCAGAAAAGAACAGCAATCTGTGCATTTTTCACACACACACACACACACACACTGTCGTAAACTGTATTTTTTCCATGGCTGTACACACCAAGTCAAAATACGGAACCCCAGGGAGGGGGTGGAGATACTGGAGCCCATACAGATGAGGATACAGATGAGGACACTGTTGGAGGGACGGAACTAAGATGGGATTGAAAACCAAAAGGCCACATGGCCCAGAGGAAAACAAAACCAGAAAGGGGTCAAATAAGGCAGGGTGTACATAACAGCTGTGCCCTGTGTTTAGAGCAGCCACAAAAATGATGAGCAATAATCAGAGCATCAGTAATGTAGAGGTAATTATGATAATGTTATGATAACAACAGTAACGTGTTTACCTTGACCAGGCTGAAGAGGTGAAGTGGAATTGTGCCATTACTGATGTGAGTGACCCACGCGTGTTGGCGTGCCATGTTCTCTGCCCAGCGAAGAGTGTGTTCCGTGTGTGTCCGCAGAACCTGCAACACCTCTTCATACTGTCTCCCAGAGGCATTCAAGAGCAGAGAGATTTCACTCATCTCAGAGTAATGCTCAGATACTTCAGGACACTCTAAAATAAACACAAACACACACACACCTTCATGTAAATAGAAAGTCAGAGATAGAGAAACAAATTCAAATGTCTAAAATACATTGCAAAACCTAGATTTAAACAACACAAATTTATCCTCAAAATTATCGGGAGGGTGGTGGCCAGACACTGCAACTTTTCTATGCACCGGATGGCTCAACATGCCAGGAGGAGAATGCTAACCATCAACGATTTAAGGCCAGTCAACAGCTCCCCCTGCTGGCTAGTGTATGCATAGTTGGGAATCATTGCAACAAAGTGCCGTTTTTGACTAAGTGAGCAATACCAAACATCAACCAAATTCAGCTATTAAGTCCCCCCACTTCCTTATAACAACTTATTCCTTCAAACTTCCAAAATTCCCACAAGAAGTTGTTGCCAGGTATTTCGGGGTTGCATGTGCAAACAGAAAACTTTATTGTGAAAGCAAAACATGAAGGTGTGTGTGTACCTGTAAGCAAGGCCTGGTAGCAGTTATCACAGTCACTCTGCGATTGCCTGCACTCTGATACTTGACTACGCAGGTTTCTGCACAGCTCACTGCCTGGAGATGACAACCAGTCTGATGCTGGAATGTGAATGTAGAAGTGTTATAAATGTTCTTGTTTTTTCTTTCTTTCTTATTTTTTATAACAGACTGATTTTGTCTGCTTTGTTTCTATTTATGGGAAGGTGAGTCAAAATGTGATTTTTTAAAAATTACATTTTCAGTGGTAAAAATTTAATAAGCACCCTTGCAGAAAAACACAGTGTAACATAAAGTGACCCACCTGCCTGAGTTGCCCCCTCTCCTTCACCGCCTTCAAACACCTGTGTAAGAGCAGAGCTGACCTCATGCAGCACACTTCGTCCCATCTCCATAAACGAGTCAAAGGCTTCACTCAGGCTTCCAGTCAGTCTGAGACCTCCGGTCTGAAGCTGCTCACTGGGTAAAGAGGGCTGGACATCTTCAGTGAAGGCAGAAAGGAAGGCTGACCCGAGCTCCTGCTGCATCGCAGAGACTAAATCTGAGCTGTGTGAGTACAGAGAAGCCACACTAGTCCTAATGTGACTAAATGTGTTCTTGATCCAGACCAGGTCCTTGTCCATGTTAGATGCTAGTGAGACCTCCAGGAGCAGTTTGTTGTCCCTTCCCTGGTTTTGATATTCTGGAGTGTTCTGGTCCACTGCCATTTTGGTCTGGTTTTGGACCTTAAGCTGGTCGTCTGGATTCTGGTTCAAGATCTGCTCTTGGTCTTCATCAAGCTTGGAAGCCATCCTGCGGGCGAATTCCTATACATTTGGAAAATAAGTTCTTTAGAGACACCGAACAAATATGAGCAAGGAGGAAAACACACACAGACACAAACCTGGAGAGAGAATGAGGAAGAACTCCGTCGGCAGGTGGAAGTGTAGAACGACCCACACCTGGCTTGTAAACATGGTCGGCATTTCTCCCACATAGGCCTCAGTCTGTCATGACACTGCTGCTCCGACTCCTGCAGCTTCTGCTCGGCTTCCTGTGCCAGCTGCTCTGCCCCCTTGTGGTTTTAAATGTAAAACGTTTCGCGGTAAATCCTTTAGTAAAAACACGCCAGGTTTCAGATTTTTACACTAAATATTTTTGGGGCATTCCATCTATTTTTCAAAACTTCTACATAGTAAGACAATGTAAACAAAGTCGTTGACAGTGGTTTGATATAAAATCCTCCCTCTACTATGAGAAACTTACCGAGACCGTTAACAGTGGTGTGGATAAGAACCAGCCGTCCAAACTCTTTAATGCCTCTAGAAGCTACATCATGAAACGTTATTTTATAAGTTATGAAATTGTCCAATATACTCTGTGATGACACACACGTACAGTCATCACAGAGATTCGATTCACTGCGAGGTGATACATGAAGCATTTATTTTTTACAAATAGTTTTTTTTTCATTATCAACGTCTTATCTACACTTAAATCAAGTTAGATCTTTGGAGGAAAATTCAGAGAGGAGAAACGGTTGATTCGCTGTGGTGACTCCTAATAGAGAGCAGCCGAAAGTAGAAGAAGAATATCATCATTACATATTAAAATACTCAGAATACATGTGTAGATCTGAAACATTCTGCCCTGTTTAAATTTACCAGGCCCTTTATTTAAGCCTCCTCTACTATGAGGCTGGTGTCCATCCACTTTTGTGACTACTGTCTTGCTTACCCTCTCAGTCCTTCCCCTTCGTGTTGTGGTTGCGTTTGACTGCTAATGCTTCCTTTGTAGTTCTGGTTTCCATTATTCCTGGTTCCCCTTCGTGTCTGTGTGCTGTGGAATACTGTTGAACTCTTTGGGGCTTAATGTTTTTTGGTTCACATCAGCCTCACTGCTCAGGGCCATGTTGCCTGCCTCTGTTGCTTGTGGGGTTCTCCTTTGTGTGCTGTTTGGACGGTGTGTGTACGTGGTGTGCAGGCCTCTCTCTTCAGGGGTGTCACTGCAATCTCTGTGATTAACCCCTGCTTGGTGCTGGATATCCTTGTTGAGTGTGAGGCGTGCCCCTCCAGTGAGATGCACAAACACAGTGAGCACATGCTCTCTTGTGTGGGTGTGTGGGCGTGCGTCCCTCACATTTCATTTCACACACACACACACACACACATACATTTAATATAAATAATTCATTCACCAGTGCTGTTGAATCTTGAATCTTTCGCGAAAATATCTACTCCTCTTAATCGGTAGTGCAATACACACACCGCTGGAAATCCGAGCTGCCTCTCCATGCATTGACGATTCACTTCACTCTGTCACGCGTCCCCCTTACAATAAAAATGCTTGTGTGGCTGATTTGTAAGGCCCCACTCATCAGGTGTGTGTGCGGCTGGCCCTTGGTCTTGAGAGAGCCTCACTGGAGTGGAGCTCGTGTGCATCTTTATCACACACGTGCTAATTCCTGTAAGTGTTTCCTGTGAGGTCCTTAGCCTGTCAGAACCCTGTGCATGCTGAGGTGAAGGATTTGGCCCATCCAAACTGTGCATGTGTGTAAATGTGAGGGCCTTAGCCCGTCTGGTCCTTGTCCAAATCCTGAGTGTTTTTGTAAAGCCTCTTTCCTGTCTGCGCATTCTTGTTTCCTCCTGCTGCACAAATTAGTGCTCTGTCTCTGTTTTTAATGCTTATTTTCCTGTTTTGCTACAATTAAACCAGATCCCTGACGTCTGCATATGGGTCCCATTTACCACACACCCAATCCATTTGATCATGTTTTGGTTAGTAAACCCCAGCTTATCGTGGAGGTTACTTTCAAAGAGCACCTGTGTAAACAGTAAATATATGCCCCCCAATATGCTCCCAAAACACTTCAATCTCATTTTAAACTGAATGAATTACTCTTAAATAAAATGCAATGGTAAATCCATAGCTGTACTGTACTGTTTACACTGAACTACTTCTGCTAGAATGTAAAATACAGATATTGCCCTTGTATAGACTGTACTGTACTGTAATTAATGCACATTAATGTGTTTTCTTTGGTATACGAATGTAAATACAGTAATACATTAATTTAATTTACTGTCAAAAAACACAGGGCTTTAAGAAGAACAAAATGAGAAACATGAGAACACTCGAGAAGCTCCACAGGGGAAATTCTGCACTGCAACTTTGTCAAAGGGCAGCAGCCAATCAGCAACAAGGAGAAATAACTAGCAATCTTGGATTGGCTACTTTCAAAACTCCCGTATGTGAGTACAGCCATATTCCAAGACACGCTTACTTTGTGTTCCATGGGCAGTACCGAAAAATGTACAATTATTTTTTTTAAGGAATGTAGCTGAATTTACTTTAATATTTATGTTACAAATTTAGTTAATTATATTTTCATCTAGCACAAAAATGCATATTGCCATCCGGGCCTCGTCCACCGCGTATGCCACGCTTCCTCATCCCCATCAGAAGTCACAAAACCAAAAAAACAAATGCGGAGGATATGTACAGTCTCTGTGATAGACAGAAACCATGACAACTGATCCACATGAAAAGTGGGGGGTTACTGTATATAAAATTCCTATATTTGCATTGCAGACATTGTGACACCTGGTTCTCTACAGTGAACCATTTTTTATACAGTGAACCATTTTTTATATCAGACCACTTTTTAAAATGACTTTCCTTATATCTCAATGATGATTTATGTTTGCTAAATTATCTAAATTACCCTTAAACCTGCAAACCTTTTGACGTCTACTAAGCTAAATTAGGTTTCTATGTGGTGTGTGTTTAGTACTGCTTATGGCCATTTACATCAAATACGCTCTAATACCTGGTTCTATTAATCTGTATGCTTAGTGGTCCATGCGAGGGACAAATGTGAGCATTAATACAGAATTGTAATACTAAAAACGGCTCAAGTTTGTGCATGTCATATATTTTACCATGGAACTATTTATCCTAACATTTTGGCTCATAGTGTGTGAGTACTGTGCGTTACCCTTTTTTTGTCATGACTACTTTTGAGAGTCTTAATGAGTTGCTGGTGTTTTTCTTCTGTTTTGTCCAATGTTTCTTTCATCTGTTTTACTCCGAGCAGTGCCCTCTTCATTTCATCTTCGACATACTGTTCTCCCTCTGCAGACAACACTGTAATGAAGATATACCCATACACACACGCACACACACACAAACACACACAGGAATATGTTTTCCAGGTTCCAGTCTCCTGCTGGTTCTTGTGGGAAGGACACTAGACTTGCAGTAACAGAACGGAAAAGATTTTATCAGTTTGTGGTAAAAATGTGGTTGCAGTTGAAAGTCAATGTAAACATATCCTACACTTCAGCTGGCTTTCCTCCAGTTGTCTGTGAGGCTGTGGGGCGCCGTGAGAGACAGGAAGACATGAGAGGAGGAGGAGAGAGAGACATAGCTGAGCCTTCATCACCATCATCATTTTCTTTAACCACTGCTGGGGTGGGTGAAGCACAATGAAGAGCTAAAACTGAGACAAGAATGGTTTCAATATGTATCAGCAAACATGTGAAATATATATATATATATATATATATAGATATATAGATAGATACATATATATATGTATACATACATATATATGTTAGATTCAACCAACAAACAATTATGAAATAATGAATGATGAAGAAATGTATCCTCTGTAGAGGATGTGTACTTCATAACACTTCAACCAACATGTCATTTGACCTGGGGAATCCTAACTTAGCATAAAACTTGTATGCTTTGAAAAGGAAAAGGTGCTGCTAAATGGCATCACATGCAATACAATTAGCAAACAGAATGGGGGCAGTAAAGTTCAAATACTTCACCTGGATAAGTAGCATTACTGAGAAAGGAAAACCATTTACTGTACTACAAGGCAGGAGTTGACTAATAAGCCATCTCTGATAATGTTTAAAACATATTAAGGCCAGACAGGGGCCTAAACTTTTTAGTGACATGGACCTGTTGCTACTAGAGATTATTATTAACCCAAGCACATATAAAACGCTCAGAGCATAAGAGTGCTGCTGTCCCACTTCCTATACAACATGCTAAAGCTAAGTTGTGAATTTGAGTAATTGAATGAGCAATAGAAAGACAGAAGCGAGGAAAGAGAATGACTGCATCTCCTTACCTTTATCCGTACTATTTATACAGCACTGAGTCGAGCAGATCCTCTTAAATTGTTATGCTCATTTGGCCCATAAATCCATGAAAGTCTTTCCAAATGTCCATTTGCAAAAAAACGAAAACTTCATTAATAAGCTCTCTTGTGGCAGGGCAGAACTTCACACATGTTTTCTCTCTGAGAAACACACACCCAAACTTGCAGCATAATGCTCTCCAGGCTTTCCCCCTAATCTCATTAGATTAACTAATGCATGTCGCAGTCAGATTGAATTCTTCTGCACACAGAAAACTATTTATAGGTGAGACCTCATGCATAAAAAGGCCAGGAATGTTTAACAACAGGCTCTTTATGTTTAATAAGGTTTTGAAGATGTTTTAAAACAAAGCTAAAGGTAACAAAGATGAGGGGATTCTGTTGCACACAGCTAGTTCTGGGACTGCATTATTATTATGAAATACATAAACTGTAAACTAAAATATTATTATTATTATTTATGATGATCATTATTATTATTATTAATATTAATATTAATATTATTGTTGTTATGTTGTTATGCTGTTACAAATGTTTTCAATAATAATCAATTCATTATGATGAGTTTTTATTAATAATAACTAGACTGCATTTCCGCACAGAACATTCTAAGTGTGCTTGCTCAAAAATGCAGCAGTCGATGTAGCGCTAGCATTAGCATAGCATTAGCATAGCTTTAGCCAGGGGTGTATCAAGCTTTCCAAAAGTGGGGGTGTTCTGAGATGGGGATGCCAAGTTATAAATACAATTTAATCA
>JBBMFX010529838.1:0-16539 GCA_037832545.1 Rhabdalestes septentrionalis
CTCGACGGAGAGGCTGCTTGTCAGGTCTAACCGTTGCTGTTAGCAGCCACTGGCACTCCAAACGAAAATCATGCCATGTTTGTGCACAGTTTGGGGCGCCAGGCTGTGACTGGGCGGAGGATATCCAGCGTTATGTGTCTTATCTGAACCTTAAGGCTCCAGAAGGGGTAAGGGATAAAAAAAAATAACGGCTCTGAATCTGCTGCTGTTCTCGGTGAATGTCTCTGCTCCAGTTCAGTCTCTGAGCCAAGAGACGGATGAGGACCAGCACCAATGATGTCAGGAAAGCATTACAAGGGCCAGGAAGTCAGCTGCTGCATCAAATATTTCATATTTGGATTTAACATCATATTCTGGGTAAGAGCACATTCCGCCTGCTCTCTTTTTAGAGGCCCTGCTCTCTTTGGGCTTTGTTTTCTCGGTTTTGTTCTCTGAAATGTTCCCTTTGTTCAGGGGGTAAGATGAGAGCCGCACGAGGAGTAGCAGCATGTCCTAAACAGACAGTTTTAAAAGAGCAGCTCCAGCCTCTGGAGGAACAGTTTATCCTGACAGTCAGTCCACACTGTAACCTCAGTGGTAATCCGCTTTATCTGTGGAGGAGAGCTGCGGACCTCTCATAACACTGCAGCTTTAGTACATGATAGGGTGACATGTCTTTGTTTCTCCTTCTCTTTCTTTCGGTTTTCTTTCTGTCTTTGTTTCTGTTTTCTTTCTTACTTTTTTTTATTTTTTCCTGTACATCTCGCTTTCTGTCTTTGTTTCTGTCTCTCTTGTTTCTTCCTTTCCATCTTTTTGTCCTTCTCACTTTTTCATTCTCACTATTCGTTTTCCTCTCTTCCTTCCTTTCTGTTTTTTTTTTCTATCTCTCTTTCTGGGTGCTTCTCTCTTTCTGTTTCTCTTTTATTCTTAGCCCGTCGAGTACTATAATAACACCGAGTACTCCATGTCCGTAATTTAGGTTGATATAACAGCTGTTATATTTGGGTCAGTACACACTAGGCACACTGTAGTTCTATCAATAAAGCTACAAGTAAAATAAAGCAGAGTCCAGCAATGTGTCACTTTTATAACCCCATGGGAAAACTTTCTATTTTTCCTGTTAAGTCCCAAAATGTCATTAAAGGGTTGTTCCAAGTCATTGCCGTATCTTGGGAAGCCCCACAGCTGCTGCGGGTTATTGTTCTCAGGGCTACTGTACAGTATCATGTGTCTGACAAACATGCTGTATTGTTGCTCACTTAAATTCTTGTCGTTGTCCTCTCTAACAAGGATCTCACTCTAGGTTGTGAACCTTGGTGCCTTGTCATCAACTGCATTGAAGATTTGTATGAAATAAAAGTTTTATTTTAGTTCAGTTAGGTTTCTTATACATATATGGCTTGCTGTCATGTGACAGAGGGCCTTATAAAGGCAAGAAGTATGTGTTATCTAATAGCCTATTTACCTCATTTCCCTTTCAAGTGTGTAGGAGTCACTTGCGCTCCTTTTTTCCTCAGAATATGCAGTACTTTGCATTCCTTATGTGCTCACTCAGCCCATCGTTAAATATTTAATCAAGGGTGGAAGAACTAGTATGTAATATTAAAAACCTTCTTTTGGAGGAAGACTTAACTGAAGAAGAGAGAAAATGAATTGTAGTTGCGCTCCACCTTTTTAACACATTTAAAAAATTTGCCTCTCAGTGTAGTTCTTTCCACTCTTCCCAGTGTGGCACGTCCATCATAGATGCAACCGCCAATTGCAGCAAAGCAGTGTCGAAAATCGAAATCCCTCAGGCTCAGGGAGCAGCTCTGCAGTGTTAAACTTGAATGCTTTGAATGCATGTTCCCCCCAGGGGGAGCATTTGTCATCTTTTATCGTTGAATTCCTGTGGACAGATGGATGATATTGCGACAGTGGTGCACTGTGTGCTTGGGTGGTTGGAGAAATGTTTCATTTTATCCAGCTTAACTGTGGGTCAGCCTTTTCCAAAGAATACTTACATTTAGTGTAAGTAATTGAGAAGCTGAGCGAATGTATTAGGATACAAACATCAAAAATCTCACCTGGATGACGTTTACCCAGCTTTATGTACGTCATAAAAATGAAACAATCACAGCTATGAATCAAAAATTGATTTAAAAACTCTGGCTTCATGAAATGGAACAGATTAAATAAAATCATTTTTATTGTTTGTTCCAGATGACTTAAATGAAAAAATACACTCTTTCTAAGTCTTTTTTCCTCTCTGTCTTCTTTCTTTCTTTGTATACAATATCAATATGTACATTTATATATATAAATCACATACTTTGGCATTGAGTTCACTAATGAAAAACAGTTTTCTCCATCAAACTGTTTCCAACTTTCTCAAATAGCATTTGACAGATCAGCTTTTCTGGATGGAGCCTTGTCATGACCCTTTAAAAAATTGCATCTCTAATATTGGTGAGACTGAGATCCGAAATGTTTGCTAAACATTGAGTCACTGAATTCATGTCTTACCTAAGGAAAAAACGTTTTTATAATCTATGGCAAAATGCAATATCCTCCTAATATATGACCATCACCAAATCTATTTTCTGTCAATGGAAAAAGAAAAGTGTCCTGTACACCTGTGAATTGATGGCCATCTCCCCTGGATACATGCAACCCTAGATCAGTTCGCTTTATATGTTTCAGAAGCATGACAAGAGACAAAAGCACCAACATCTTGTTCTTGACCAATTCAGATTTGTGATCTGACCAATGTTGCTTTTGAACCAGAGACACAAACTACTCACTACTGAACCTAAACTACCTCTACTGACATTTAACTGACTCTTAATTGTACCTCTACCAACTCTAACAAAAAACTACAAACTGACTCTTGACTGTACCCACTCTGTTAGCCCTAGATGGTCAATCTGTCTAGCAGTGATTAAGCTGTACATGAAGGCCATCTATTGTACTCTCTCTCTTTCTCTGGATCGACCAGGGAAGGATGGGTTCCCCTTTTGAGACTTGTTTCCTCCTGTGGTTTCTTTCTTCAGCTTTAGGGAGTTTTTCCTCTTCTCTGTTGCCTTTAGCTTGCTCACTGGGAACTCTGACCTGGATTCTGTAACACTGCTTTGTGATATTGGTTTTAAAAAGAGCTAAATAAATGAAATAGAATTTAATGGAATAACCTTCCCATTTTTTATATTTGCATCAAATTTTACTCACAGCTGTCTGGAAAAAACATTTTTTTCTCCCAATCTGTGTGGATCTGAGACTTGTTTATTTGCTACATGGGTCATCATCCTCTAAATGTAGTGATTCCATGATTTTTGCCAGGAGCTGTTTGCTATTAACTATTCAAATATTTTCTGTGTCAAAAGCCAGGCTGCGTGTGCACAGCACAGGCCACTGATGGTCTTCACTTGCCTCCCTGGGTTGCTGCTCAGCCTGCCAAACCTCTCGAAAAGCCCACATCCCTGGCAACAACTAAATGAAACCATGCCCCCACGAACCCTTCTGCTTTGCATTAGTTATGTGGGAAGAGGAGAGCAATTAAAGTGTGGGCCATTTTTGGGTCAATGGTATAATACGTTCTAAAAGATTACATTTAATGACTACTAGTGTATTTTAAGGGCTAAATAAATTGAAAGTGTTGTGTTTATCTCATCATGTAACTGTTGAAAGCCAACCTGAGCCCTTGCTAGTTATTTTTTTATTCAAAAGGCAGCAGCTGGCACACAGATGAAAGTAACGTTCTATTTCTAACTTCAAACCTCAGCTCCCTTCAGTGCACTTTACTTACTCCCTGTATTCTGCTTTCAGGGTGGGTGTCAAGCTCCACTAGCTTGTTCCCTTAGTGAAAGCACTCCTTTGTTTTCTACATGGCATTTTTCTGGCAACACCATGCAGGGTTTCAAAGGCATTTTCTGAGGCGATGCTTGTTTCCTGATGTTTTAAATCCTCATTGATTCAAGTGTTTTTGAATTCTCAAACAAGAGGTTTTTTCATTACTCTCAGTGAAATAATGAAGCATTTTGGAAGATATTAGGTAGGGGAAACATACATCCATTTGCATTGCAGGTGCACTAATAAAGTCAGAAGGAAATGCACAGATGCTTTTACATTAATGGGCTGTGGTTTCACTGTCCTAGATTTTGGAACAACTTCTAGAATCAAGTTTCTGCTGGATGTTAAAAGTGTAGTCTATGTAATGTGCATGTCAAATACATATACAGTAACCCCTGTTTAATTGTGTATTTTTTCTGATAACTGAACTAATAATCAGGGAAACTGCAGATATCCTCCACATTTTATTTGCTTTTATTTGCTTTTTATTTTATTTGCAGTCCTTGTCTGCTACACCTCCTTGTCCTCATGCTGGTTGTTTGTGTTTGGGCATGGTGGTTAACAAGGCAGTCACACACCTCTGCTCTTCAGCGCCACGCCCAAACATAAACAACCAGGATTAGGAGACATGGGGGACGAGGCCCAGACATCACAATCACTTGTACTCAGAGGTGAGGGGTTTGAAAGTAGCCAATCTGAGAATGTTCATTTCTTCTTGCTGCTGATTGACTGCTGCCCTTTGACGTATCTCAGGCAGACACTTTCCCCTGTGGAGCGTCTCATGTGTTCTCGTGTTTTTCAGTTGTTCTTCTTAAAGCCCTGTATTTTTATTACTGTAAATTCACTTATAACAGTATTTACCTGCTTATACTGAAGAAAATGACTGCACGTACCAAAGAAAACATGAGTGGATTAATTACAGTACAGTCTGTAAAGGGGTAATATCAGTATTTACATTCTGGATCTGTGAGAGACAGCAGTTCAGCGTAAATTGTACAGTACATATATAGGTTTACCTTTTGCATTTTACTTAATGGTAAAGTATTAAGCTGGGTTTAAAATGAAACGAAAGTGTTTAGTGAGCATATTTGGGTGCATATGTAGGGTTTACGCTAAACAAATAGGCATTTTTCAGCGGTTTTTAACCCTATGCTGGTTCTCTTGGAACATTTCTTGTATAACTACATATTGTCATCATAATGGATTGATGGCATACATATAAGAGGCAAATAAAATACACACTGACGCTAGCAGTTCGCAGTTTTGTTCCTGAAGAACCACTGCATTGTTTAGCATTTTCCATGCAATAAAACACCCATTTAAACTCAGGAATAGTTTTTTAATTAGATAATGCTCAGGTTCACCATTAAAATATAAAGGGCAGAGCTAATCCATAACCAGAACTGAGAAACAAACATGTGTATCTCTGAAATGGTAATCTAAACAGGATATTCGTTACTTTAAAGTACTTTATGTAATGGAAGTAAATTTGCATCGTTTCTTTTGGTTAGTTTGTCATGCAATAAGCTCACAATTTAAAAGAGCAGCTGATGCTTTAAAATGGTGAAAAGAAATATCATTAGTGTTAGGTTTTGTCATCATTTAATGTCGATTGTGCGTGAACAGGCCTAATGTGTTTGAAACAGGCCTAATGTTTGGTACACAAGTGTTTGTCATAGCTCTGCTCATTATAACTACACCTTCTCAATTGTGCAGACATGATTGTGAGTCATAAAACAAAACTGAGGGTAGATTATCTGTTCATAGATCTGTGTCAGCTGGGGGTTTTGCAAAAAAACTGTAACTTTAAGGCCAAGCATCTCTTTAGCTTTCATGTGCCTTTAAAATGGCTCGTGTATATAGTGGAGCTCTTGTACTGCTGTAGAGGACAGACATCATGCATCCACTTTCTGAATGGTCACCCTTATTTCTCAAATAACCAGCAACACTGCAATAATTATTTCCTGGCCAATAAAAGACACTTAACAAAAATAATGTATAATGTTCAGTCTATTGTATGAGGTACTTACATACTAGTAACTAGTATCTAATATATTAGCCTATTTTATTATTATGCTAATCTCATAATAGGTCTGGTATTTGGGAACATGTGGTTGCAGTAAACCTAGAATAAGTAAAGAATGCATTGACAATGTGACAGAGGTTGGCCAACATCATTTTAGCAAAATCATCTTTTGTTGGAAGGAGTGTATACCTAGACTCCTGAAAACTAAAACATTCATTTGGACTGATGTTTGATACCAGTAAGGCCAATGTCATGTCAAGCTATCATCTCTTGCATCATTTGTCCTTAATCTACACTCTGTGTTGCACTCAGGGTCATATAAACCGATAGATCATATCATCAAGCCATAACAGTTTATCAGGATTGCAGCAAGTCTGAAGTAGCTACTGGTTCACAATCTAGGACTCATAGTGTAACACCGGTAACATGAATGTGTCCATGTTTTTCTTTAGTGTTTTTCATAATATCTGACCAAGGTCAGGGAGTTCAGTTTTCATCATACATGCTTATTTCAAAAAATATGTAAAGACAAGGTGGTCAGGAGGGTAAATAAGTAGATGTGTCAATTAGGCATTGTTTCACTCTAAGAGATGAGTAGGGAAATCTGCATTACCATCATGTAGCCTGACAGTCTGCCATTACCTGGGCATAACTGTAAAACAATGGGTGAAAATCACTTGATGTAATTGTTTTAGCTTATTTGGCTTTAAATAATTTTTTTTAAAAAAGCAAAACATAACCATTTATTTTGTTATATATGTTATTTGTACCTCACAGTGTATGTTGCCCTATAATTTGTCAAATTCAGCATTTTTAGTTTTCTAGAAAGAATTAAAAAACATCTGTTCTTTTGTTTGTGTATTGGGTAATTGTCATGCTGGAACAGGAAAGGGCCTTTCACAAATTGTTCCACAAAACTTGCAGCATGCAATGCCATCTAAAGTTATCTTATGCTGTGGCTTTTTAGATTAAGGTGTCATGTAGTGAGTGTGGAATGGCAGAGAAACATAACCCTTTTTCAGAGAAAATGAATGATGACACAAAGACATTTCTTGGTTAGTGGTTGGCTGAAGCTCTTTATTGTCAAAACAACTGTGTTTAACCTTTTTAAACAATAATAACACAAACTATCCAAATGCCCTGATCTGAACAAAAGTTTCCATACCTGGGTAATTCGCCACAAATGGTTTCGGATGGATATTAAAAGTAACCATCTTCACTTGTGATCGTTTTGCTTTTAATTAGTTGGAGTGTATAAAAGGTCAATGAGTTTCTGGACGGACACTTGCCTCTTTCATCCAATGCTGCATTGAGGTTTTTTTTTTATTTTATTTTTTTAATTCTAAGTCAAGGGGAAAGCAAAATAATGTTTTAATGGATCTGTGGGAAAATGTAGTAGAACTCCATAAAACAGGAAAGGGATTTAAGACAATATCAAAGGAATTGAGAATGCCTATGAGCAGTGTTCAACATTAGGGTTGTTCTTGAAACCTAATCATGATCAGGTAGACAAACTAAGATTTCAGCCACAACTGGAAGATTGTTTGGGATGCAAAGAAAAACCCACAAATAAGTTCAGATGTAATACAGGCCTCTCTGAAAACATTGTGTGGCTGTTTCAAGATGCACAAGGAGTTGCCAGAAGAAATCCATTACTATGCAAATGTCACATAGTATCTCGCTTACAATACGCTAAACAGCACAGAGACAAGCCCCAAACCTTCTGGCACAAAGATATTTGAAGCGATGAGACTAAAATTAAATGTTTGGCCCCAGCCATAAACACTATATTTGGAGAGGAGACAACAAGGCCTATGATGAAGGGTACATCATTCCTACTGTGAAACACGGTGGTGGATCCCTGATGTTTTTGGAGTGTGTGAGCTACAAAGGCACAGGAAATTTGGTCAGAATTGATGGCAAGATGAATGCAGTATAGTATCGAAAAATACTGAAGGAAAATTTGCACTCATCAGCCCAGAAGCTGCACATGGGACATACTTGGACATTCCAAAATGACAATGAGACAAAACACAAGGTCAAGTCTACCGGTCATTGGCTACAGCAAAATAAAGCGAAGTTTCTGGAGTGGCCATTTCAGTCCCCTGACTTCCATATCATTTAAGCTTCTCTGGGGAGACTTCAAAAAATGCAGTTCATGTAAGACAGCCCAAGAATTAACAGGAACTGGAGCTTTTTGCCAGGAAGAATAGACAGCTTTACTGAGAAGATAAAGAGCATCATCCACAACTACTACAAAAGACTCCAAGCAGTCATTGATGTTAAACAGTATTAAGAAATGGTGTATGTAAACTTTTGATCAGGGTCATTTGGGTAGTTTGTGTTAAGATTATGATTTAAAAAGAGCAAACACAGATGTTTGTCAATAAATTAAAGAAAAGTTTTTGTATTGTAATTCAGGTTTTCTGAAAAATAGTTAAGAAATCATAAATTCTGCTAGAGTATATAAACTTAGGAGCACAACAATAGATAAAAAAATAACGTATGATTTATAGTAATAAAAATTGGGTGAAAATGTAAGGAATGATGCACTTTTATAAATGGTCTTTGCTTAGGTAATTTTGAGGAAAGTATGCAGAATTTATTATTGGTTTGACACTGTGGATATCCTGAGCATCTTCTGTAGATTGTGAGGATATTAAGCAGCTTACTAGCAGCTTGTTTGTATACAGATGTTCAGGGAGCATATACATATCATTCTAATTCCTCTCGGCCACTAAATCCCATGAAAATTCCCTAAAAATCCACAGTCACAGATGTGCAATGCAACGGGATGTGTTTGGTGTGAATCATTAAAATTCCTGACCCAATATAAATCACAAACAATAAATTGTAAGCTTATCACCCCTCTGGGTCCATTCCAAAGCTCAGCCTCAGCCTAGTTTTGTTTCTTAAACAAAAGGCTGAAAAGACAGCACACCCACATTGGCATAAATAGTTAATGCACACAGTAATGGGTGTATGGAGCATACGCATGCACCCAGGGGGGCTGCGAATGAAAAGATGACCGTTATGAGAGACAAAAACAGCCATTTAAAATGAAACTGCTGTGCAGAAAGGGGGTAGAGGGGGGGTTTCAGAACTGTGAATAGAGTTCTGGATGGTTTCCAAGTCACTGTTTGAATAAAAAAAGGAAACATGAGCAAACAAAAGCCCATCTACCCTGAGACCTTGCATGCACTTTTCAAATCTGAAGCAAAGATCTATACTGATATCGCTTAATAAATCTGAAACTGCTTATTTATACTTTTTAAACTTGATTATGAAAGTGCTGTGTGATTTGGGAGCTCCTCATGAAGAGAATTCCAGAGCTTTAGGTCAAAGTGGTAACTCGACATTCTTTAACCATGTGTTGGGGACTAGCAGTATTTTTCTGTGTGATGAGTGTCCCAGTTGGGAAATATCTAGCAAGGTATGTGTACAGTTATGATCTAGTCCCTATTGCAGGTCAGATGTGTAACAGAGCTCTTGGGTAGAACCGATATAAGAGCATTACAGTGGTCTAGTCTTGATGAATTGGAAATACCAATAAATGTGTAAAAAAGTGTGACCATCAATTTAATGTTTTTATGTAGATTTTTAGTTAATAATAAGAAGAATAAAAATAATATGGATTAGAATCTACATCAAGAATTGGTTTGTAAATTCCCTTTTCAATTAGTGACCCGTGTAAAGAAATAATGGGATGATTGTAAGAACCATTTGAATTGTTGATCATGTTTTCTGTATATTCTCTCTCGCGCTCTGTCATGCTCGCGCTCTCTCTCTCTCCTTTTGGCCCTTTCTTTTGGAGATATGTTAGACAAAACAACCAGTCTTCAGGGAAATGCAGAGCTGTTTCTGTTTTCCCACATTACCATAAAAGCTGCCTCATCCACTGTGAACATGTACCTGCACTCAAAAAAATGCATGATGAAGGATTCTTTGAGTGATGCTGTAGCTGGGCTACACACACCAACAACCAGAGCCCTGTTAAAAAAACAGATGTGTGAACCAACCTTTAAAGTTTTAAAAACCTTTCTATTTTCTATATCAATGAGCCAGTATTCTTCCTAGACAATTTACATAATGCAAAGATTCTTTAAACTTAAGTAACAAATGAAATATAATATATGAAGCTGAAGTGGTTTTTAAAGATCCATCCTTTTGTGATTTATTGGTGGACCAACAGTAGCCGCTATGTTGCATTATGCAAGCACTCTTTGGATTGGAGTGATGCATGTGCAATAATAATACATTTGTAACTCCTAGTACAGTGTGTAATTCCCAAAAACATTAGTGAAAAAAAGATTCCCAGAAAATGAATCTGCAGAAGTGTTGGCATTCATTCTCAGCATTCACAAATGTCAAAAACTACCATTGTGAAATATGAAAGAATACGCTTTCAATTGATATTTCATCCACTACAAAGGTGGTTTCTGTCTCAGATCTTCATTCAGAATAAGTGATTTGTTACATGAAACATTTCAGTGCCCAGAGGGTAGTGTTCTCTGTAGACTATTAAAGTCACCCCAGAATCTTGTCTGTGGAGTGGTATAAGTGAATATCTGAAATGGCTATTAGGAATTGGCAAAATGGCACCATGCTTGACCCAGACTGACCATGCTGACAGCATCATACAACTAGCATGAAATGTATATCTCACTTTAGTTGCTTTTGGTTTGCCGATTCCTCTTACAGTGTTTCCTGTTTGGCCAGACTGTCCATGCAGGAAAACAAATGGTTGCATTACTTGTTATGGTTACAGGAATATCAGATGTGAGAAGAAAGTAGTTATTGTTCTTTTAAAACATAACATTGCTGACCTCTGATGCAAACCGACATTTTTTGGTCTGAATTTGAAAGACCAAATAGCTATTGTTCCTATGAAGGGGCATTCAAGTGATCAGGGTGTATTCGCCAACTGAGGAAAAAGCAACAAACTCTAAACTATCTGTAAACTAGATTTTCAGACATTCATTTGGAAAAGCAACATACTGTAATGACATCGAGCTGAGATCGTCATGGGAGGTAAGGAACACGTGAACTCAAAGGGGGGAAACCCCGCAGCCTTTATTTAGAGCTTTTCACAGCAGGAGCATGCTAAGGGTTAAACCATGCGTCACCTCTAGCTTAACGTCAACAAAAACCCACCTACAGGTACACAGATCTACCATGACTCACACTCATGGCAGACTGTGTACCTCTACTCTAAAACACATAAAACAACCTCAAAAACAACCCCAAACACACACAACCACCACAAAAGAACACAATAAACACATTTACCCCCCAACTACACGAAATACCCCCAAAACAACACAGAACATCACTGAACAGTTCGGGGAGGGAGCAGTGCATGATGGGAGAACCCTCCCCATCTCAAATCCGCTACATTGCCCCCTCCCAAGACGTGGATGCCCCCAGCCGCACAGTCTACCTCAAAGTCTGTCGGCGCGGTCTAAACCCAGCGTCACTGTCCACAGGAGTTGAGGGGCCAGGGGACACGGGCTTATCCTCAGCCTGGGCCCCCTCCTCAGTCTGTCCGGGGGGTCGGTCCGGCGCGAGGCGGTCGCGGTGGAGCACCACCACACGTGGTCTACGGCGCAGCTGGACCCGGTACACTACCTCACCCAGTCTCTCCAGGATCTCACACGGTCCCTGCCAATGGGTCATGAGTTTGGATGACAGCCCCCTCCTAGACCACTTGGAGGCAAAAGGGGAAACCCAGGAGATTAAAGGTCTATGGAACCGAATGAAAACGAGGAAAAGAAACTAACATATTGAACTAAACACTAACTATGGAGAGAGTGAAAGGGGAAACTAAATTGTGGAACATTACTCAGGAGAGAGAAACTGGGAGAGAGGAACTGACTAAGGAATGGAGGAACTAAGAGCTAAGGACTAAATGTTGAATAAGCAGTGAAAAAGAAGGTGAAAGGCAATAATGATAACAGATTACAGAAAGAGAGGCAGAGTAAACAAACAGAAGACTGCCGACTGGAGAGATTGACTAACACCAGAACTAACTAAGTAGACTTTTTACTGAGCTACTGCTTATTTTGTATATAAGGGTGATGATGGAGGAAACAAATGTACCTGAGAAGAGCATAATTAATAGAAAACAATAATGAGAAGTCCCTCCCCCAGGTGGCCAGTTGGGGTACTTCAACCAAGTGTTGTTCCAGTCATAATCTTGTCTCTTTCTTCGTAGCATGTTGTGTTTAACAGTCTGATACGCTTTTTCTGATCCAGTGATATTTAGCTTTTTTCAGGCATATTAATACCTAATATTGGATTGGCACGCCTCTAATAATTTATATCAAATACTTTTAAACCAGGTGTGCTGCTAGTTCCATGAATCCACAAAATAACAGTTACATTAAAAAAATCTCGATACATCTTTGTTTGTTTGTATATGTTCCTATGTTGACTTGTGTTTTTCTAGGAAGAACAACACTGCTAAGATAAACTGGTTTAAACATTTTGGTCCATATTAATGATCATTGATAAATACCATGCTGTACCAAAAGGAAAGGGTCTGCGCAAGACATACACTGGTTTGACTAACTGAGAATATTTGTTGTATCAGTGCTACACGTTCAAAAGTCTGGAGTGATGTATGATACTACTGGCTTACTGTTAACAGCACTCAGGAGAGAACACTGATAAAATATTTGTGCTGAGACTAGGGCAGCCTGACCCAGTGCCTATTAATAAGTCCAGGCATGTTCTGGGGCCAGACTGGTCTGAGTGATCCAGAAAAATTATGTCCCGCTTTTCGACTTCTAGTCTTGATTTCAATTTTTTTTGTCCTTTCAATCTGATTTTGACACAAACAAACATTTGTGAAGATGTACTGATTACTGGTGAATAAAAGAATAACTAAAACTCTCTATTGCTTTGCAGTTGTTGGGGGTGGCCTTCCTGGGCATTGGTCTGTGGGCATGGAGTGAAAAGGTGAGAATCAGCTGTTAAACAACACATTCTGCTATTCTACGTATCTCGATTATGGGGTTGCTTCTCTTCAGACAGTATTTGGGCTTAAGTATGTTACAAAAAGACAACAGCAACTTTACAGTGTAATGGTCTTCTTGTCCTTTTCCTCATTTTGGCTTTTTGTAATGTTGTCTGTTGTTGGGTCTGTCTTGTTTACATTCTCCATGTGTCTGTTCCGTGTGAGTATGTTTTGGTCTTAGCCCTTCCTAAGCCCCGCCCTGTTTGTTCTCCTGTTCACCTGTGTGTACTTCCTGTCTCGGCTCCTGGCCAGGTGTTCTAATTCCCTTAATTAGTATAAATACCCCTTGTAATACAGTCTGTTTTTGTGGATTCTTTGTAAAATTTGCTTTACAATCATTTCTATTTGTGTGGGAATTTTTGTGTTTTTGTTTATTTTTCCCCGTTTCTGTGGTGCTCCTGTTCTTATAAATTGTACATTCTTGTGTTTTTTGTATTTTCTTGTTTTTTTTTTGTTTACCCCTTGTTTTGTTTGTGTGTTTTTTGCTTGTTCTTTAGATTTATACATTTTGGATCCTGTGATTACATTTATGATCCTGTGATAACATTTGCTTGAACCCCACTGATAATTCATGGAAAACCTTTGCAGTCTAAGATGCCCCTTTAAAACCTTGGGGAATTGAATTGGTTTGCCAAAAGGATGGGCTGGAATTGAGCCACAGTGCTGCAAAAAGCCAGTTACCTCTTACTGTAAATGTTTTGAGGATGTATATGCCAACACAACCATTACAGCAAAGTAATAATGTTTCTAATTTTCAATATGTTGTTCTTATCATTTTTTATATATTTGTCTATCCTTATGAATGCACGCTTTTATGTGACTGCAGGCCACCTCCAGGCTGTTTCTGATTTTTGTTTTTACTCACAGATTAGTCACAGTTCTGTTTGTTTCACAGTCAGGGGTGCACAAACATGAATCATTTATGACAAATACTGATTGCACTTTAAGCAACAGGCAGTAAAAACAGTAGGATTGTTTATTGACTTTGCTGGCAAAATCAGTGTTTTAAAATAAATACGGAAGTTAATAAAATAAATCTGATTCTGAAATTGCAGACCCTATGCATAGTAAAAGCTAAGCTTGTGTTTGTAGCACCACAGGTAAGAAAGGACAAAGAAAAATGTAGAGAGAAACCTTATCATCCGTCTCTCCTAGAGACAATGTGACTGATCACTTCCATAAGGACCACCTGCCACAGGACACACTAGGCATTGCTAAGTGTTGCTAAGTGTCAGTAGGCCTAACTCGATTAACTAAGCACTGCCTAATGTCCAATCTTCTGTTTGGGAGAGATTCTCCAGAGCATAGACATATACAGAAAGAAGGCAATTGTGTAATAAAATATATAGTGACTTGCAAACATTTTTTAAACAAAGATCTGTTGAAATTAAAATTATACATACTGTATATGTGCATGCATAATGCTGGTAGAAACATACTCCAACAGAATTAGAAAGAAAGTTTTAAAAAAAGTTTTCTTTACTGTCCAAAAAAACACTGAACGAGCACGTGTCTGTTTTATATTATGTAATGTTAAAAAATGGTTAAATTGTGTTCAGTCTGAGAAAACCTTTTGGTTCGATTTTGTCCAACAACCTCCTGCAGGAACCCCTCTGCTATAAATCTTGAACAAAACCATAAAACAATGACTCTGAACGCTTTGGACATCTGGTTCCTGTCACCATTTTGAACAGTTTGGTTTCTGTAGAGAAAAGCATTTCACATCAAAACATTTTAAATCCTAACTATTATATTTTGAAAGTAGTGTAGAAAATTCATTGGAATTTCCCCTGAATGTTCGTTTTAGAGTATACACACAGGCACAATTCCTCCGGCAGGGCACCAGCCATTTGCACAAAGTGTACCTTTGGGAGTCTGTTGCTCAAGCTGTAAAGATAAGTGTGCCAGGCACTAAAGGCTCAGAGGATCTCCTGTTTAAACCACACTGTTTTAGTGGAAAGTGATTCACTGCTCCAGTGACTCACAGCACTTTTTATACAAAACCTCTCGATCCCATCTCGTTCAGCCTCTCTGTGAAAGAATTTGGCTTGGGAGGTACTTACATGTTTTACTAGAAATACTTGTTTTGAAATCACGTTAATCAAACCCAAGAGAGCACCACATTTTGCAGATTTGGTTAATTTGCAGATCATTGTTTAATTTAATACTGTGTACTTTCATTTTACACTACTGTTGTGTTCCCTGTTGCTCGGACAAATCATACACAGGGTCGGATAGATCAGGTTCAGGAAGTATTCTGTGCCAGATTTTGTGCCTGGTTTATCTAATTAGTACAGGGCTGTAGCAATTGTGTTTTTCTTCCTTTATGTTTTTTTCATCTCCAACATTCGACTCTGTAATGACCTCTCTTCTCTCTCTCTCCACTCTCTCTTTTCTCTTTCTCTCTCTTTCTCTCTCTCTCTACCAGGGTGTGCTCTCAAATATCTCCTCCATCACTGATCTTGGTGGATTTGACCCTGTATGGCTCTTTCTGGTGGTGGGAGGTGTGATGTTTATTTTGGGCTTTGCTGGATGTATCGGAGCGCTGAGAGAGAACACCTTCCTGCTCAAATTTGTGAGTACTGACTTATGTTACACTGACCATAATAGCCTTAGTAACCAATAGTATGATGTGTGTGAAGGTCATCCCTATCCAATTAATGTAGAACCCCCTAATCTTCATCCTGGCCTTTCTCTCATGTCCCAACAAAATTTCCTTCTGTAGGTACTTAGACTCAAGTTAACTACATCAAATTGCTTAGACTCATGGTTAGGGGTGTGCGATATGACGATATGAGATCGTGAAGACGATCTGTGTACTGATGATCTGACAAAGCAGAGAGATCGTAGTATCGTCTAAAGACTACATTCCATCAACCAAATCACACTGTTAATGCAGCAAACATTTATTATAAGTGTTTAGCATGGCCCCAGTAATGTTTTAGCTTACAAACTACTAATAAACCTATAAAAGCAAACAGAATGACTAAAACACAACAAATACGGGTGATCTTAGCTTCTTGCTCGAAATATCCGTTCCACCTTAAAATATGTAATGTGAATCGAAGCACGATTTAAGGTGGAATGTGTAATTCCAGCGAGACTAACTGTAGCCGCCACCAAATACAACCGATAAATACACGGTTCTGATTGACAGAGTCGTTGGAGATTTATTTTGACAGTTCATTAGTAATAGCAGAGTTAATGATAGGTTAATGTAGCAGCTGAGCTGTTAGCCGTTAGGGCTCCCAGTGACAGTTAGCAGCTAGGCTAACAGCCCGTCCGGCTGATTTTCTCCCTCTTACCCAGTTTTTTGGCACTAGCACCTGATATTGTTCGGTCGAAAGTCGAAACGCGCAGCACCAGTTCTGGACTTGGCACCTTGGCGGTGGAAACGAGCTAAGAGTGGGTCCAAAAATGAGACAGTTTAGTGCAGAGTTCGTTCTTTCCTCCCTTGGAACGGGAGCATTTATTTACTTTCTGCAAAAAGAACAGAGTGACACTCACAAACAGAGCTGTCATGTAAAACTGCAAACACTCCACGTGTTACCACACACTGAAATACGACATCTCCCGTAATCAGAATATTTTTACAGCCAAAACCGGTGGGCGGGGCTACCAGGCCAGTTTCTCCTCCCTCCTACACGCTGCAGCTTATGAAACCGCAAAGAAAAATCCAAAATGGAATATG
>JBBMFX010530164.1:0-16536 GCA_037832545.1 Rhabdalestes septentrionalis
TAATTCCTCCCCTCATACGTCATATAACCAGCATTGTTTAAATGTCAGAAATCTGTTTTCCAAATGTAATTATCTCTAATTTTAGCTCATTTGACAGTGTTATATTACCTAATAAAAATGTTAGGCCACTTTACGTAAAAATGTGATCCAGGCAGCATGTCTTGAAAATCCAAGAAAATATAAAAAATATGTTGGACATATTCTTTAATTTATTCAAACTTTATTAATGTTTTAGATAACACGTTTAAATAGATCTCATAATGGATTTAGGATTTGCCATGTCTACCCTAAAGTGAACTAGAATGCAGGAAATTGCATCTAAGAAATCCAAAATTTTCGAGGGGAGGACCCCCATACACACCCCTCTGGGCTAAGCCCCGGATGCTCACTATGTCTGGCTCCGCCTCTGCTCCATACAAAAATACAAACATCATCTGTGTTTCTCATATGGCATATCTATGCACACAGCTCCTGGCTGGTTTCTATGTTCCTCTCTGTAGATCCTTCTGAGCTACTAACAATTCTGTCAGTATGTCTCTGTTGGCTGGCAGTCTTATTCATGCCAGATTGATCCTCTTGAACTTTAGGGTAAAAAAGTGCTAATAGATGTGCATGAATTACAGTGTAGTCCTATATAGGTGGCTCTCTGTCTAGAGACCAAGAGCCACCTATGATCAAACCAAGTACCACAGGAACGAGTGTGACACACACATACACTTGGCTTAGATGTGCAGAGAGCACTTACCATTACAGTGAGTGAGGTGACCCCATTTCTCTGAGCAAAGCAGCAGGGCAGCTAAATAATTTTCTTCCATATACTCAGCATTGTTATTAAACTAAGCAGGATGTGCATTGATTTTATTATAACAGTCATATAAGAAGATTTCTAAAGCTTTCTGAAACAGATTATGTAAATGTCAGATTACAATTCATACACATTTCTCAAATATAGTATATATAATTATCACCTCAGAGTTATGCAGGTACCACCAGTGGTCCATGCACCATAGTTTGAGAAACACGTTTAGTTAGTAATCTATATGATAAGTGACGTTTTATAATTAGATGTTGAAGTTCAATCTTCCTGCAAAATCTTAAAGAAAGTTTAAGGCCATCTGCTACAGGTGGCTCAGAATCCTTTCAATCCTGAATTGCTTTTGTCAAAACCAAGGACTGTTAAAATAATATCTCCAATTTTGTTCGGATTCATTTAAACAGGATTTGTTTGAAAAATCTGTTAAAAATCACAGTATTTGGTTTTCCAGGCCTTCAAAAGACATAAAAAATAAATACTTCATTAAACATATTATGCAATATTAGGGTGCAGGAGCCACAGCTATAAATGCTCTGTTAGGCACTATGTGGGTATAAAGGAGAAATTTGAAATTCAGCATGTCTATGGCATAACTGCACAAACAAGCTTAAAAAAGAAAGCATATATGATCTCTCTGTGCGGTGCTCTTTGGCAATCTTTGTGGCGTCAACCCTCACCCCATCATCTCTGTGAAGACAGCCAAACAGGAAAAAAAAGACAAAATACTCATCAAACAAACACAGGCATCAAACAAACACAGGCATTATTTGATACTTTTCAATGTTGCCTTTAAGTAGCACAGGAAACTATTTAAAACTGCAAGAGTAAAATGTGTGTCCTTTAATTATATAGTGAATATTTAAAACAGCTTTTACTCGCCTATTTTGGACACCATTACACCAGTGGGTGCCCATTCGTTGTGCAGTATAAAGGAATCACCCCTCAGCCCAGAATCTATTAATATCTGTCTCTGCCTCCACGTTGCTGTAGCTATTTTGGGTCCAGGAATTTCGGACTGTCCAGGCTGGGGCTGAGCGTTTTAATACTCTACACCACAAACATATTATAGCCTGTAGTGTTACCTCTATTACAGACATAAAACTAAAAACATTGTGTTGCATCCAGATTCAAGCTTGAGGCTACTTTGTCAAAGTTTCTTTTTTTTATGGAGTCCTTTGTGCTGGATTAAACACAGCCACCCCTCCTCTCCACAAAGTCTGATTAGAATGCACACTGAAGGTGAGCTAAAACTGAGTGTGATGGCTTTAACTGAGTCTTTAATCCTTGAACTGGACACAGCATTGAATGTGCAGGCCTCTTTTAAGGTACACACTGATTTGGAATCACTTGTAATAGTTTTGTTACTTTGTTCGATAACTTAAACCATACAGATTTACATTATTGTTCCATAAATTGCACTGTTAAAAGTTTTTCTTTGTATTTTAAACAGGTTAATTGACTAAATGTCAAAAAATAGCATAGTGTGTCTGGTCCATTTATCAAGTAATGCTGGTCGACACACCAGAAACATACCACAGTTCTTGAATGTACCACAATATTTTTATGATACACAACATGTATCACAATATTAACATTTTCTAAGGATTGAACCAAGAAAATGCACAAAGTGCAATAATGTGAAGTGATATAATTGTAGACATTTAGAGCAGTGCTTGTTGTAATTTGACTTCCCATATTTTTATGGTCGTTACAAAATAGCATCATGAATTTTGACATTGTTTTTGACACTGACTTTGAACTTACTTTTTAGCCGTTACCAGGGATATTATGATCAGTCCTTAATTTCCATGTTAAAAGACAAATTTCAGGAATGTCATTATAAATATTCAAGGAAAAAAGCTTTAACACAACAACCATTCACTCTTTCTCTCTGTGCAGGAGTGATGAAGCCTTCTTCAGCTCCTTCCTCATCGTTTCTGCACATCAGTGATAAAGACCTGACTGAGATTGAACTGCAGTCTGTGGAATCTATCAGTGACCTGCACCGCACACACACAGAACAGCAAAGTAAAGGTACGGTCACGAAAAAGGTGGTTTCAAGTGGTGTGAGTAACGTTCTAGTTATAATCATATTTAGCATTAGAGTAAAAAATACAAGTGCAGATTAAAATCTGTGCATATAAAGTAAAAACATTGATATATAAATAACAATCAAGTAAATAAGTTGATATATGACTAATAATCAGTAAATAACATTTTAGGAAACAAGGTTTTTGGCGATCACAGCACCTGATTTAGGTTTATAAAAAGGACCAATTATATAAACTAGGCATTGTGACCACCAGCCTGTAAATAATGTGTTTCTTTGGACCTTAATGAAAAAGAGAAAATGTGCACATCAAATCACAAGTAAAGTACGCAGTATTGAGGGGTGCATACTTGTATAATTTTATACGCTCTTATACTGTCTCCTCACTCACTGCTGCTCTGAAACAACTTAATTCCCAGGTATCAGGCCACCCCGTCCCCGACCGCCATCTATCAACGGAAATCTGTATCTGCTGGACACGCCGGTCATCTATCAAACAGGTCATCAGAGAAGAAGGTCCCATTTGAACCAGTTCAGCAGTTTGTGTATTACATCTAAGTGGCGCTACTGTTCGGTGTGTGTGGCTGTAATTCTCATCCTCCTCACCCTTATCTTTGTGTTCAGCTTCTTAGGTGAGTCCATATGTGTGTGTGTGTGTGTGTATGCATGTGTGTATATTTACGTATTTTACTGGAAATCCCTGACATTCCAAGTCCCAAGAATTTGCTAAACAGCAAATTTTATTTTAATTTCAGCTTAATACATTACTATTAAAAACCCATATTTGTCCTGTACAGTGTACATGGAACTGCTATCTCCCGCAGTGCTAGAATGTTAAATACCAAGGTTACCCCAATATACACTGTGCTGTAATTCATGCAAGCTAATTTTCTTTGGCATGTGCTGCAGTTCTCTTTGGTAGACGCTTGTAAATACAGTGATAAATTAATTTAATTTACAGTAATATAAATAGGACTTTAGGAAGAACAAAACAAAAAACACAGAACACTCAGTGAAACACTCGAGTTTGCTCCACGCAGAAAACCCCAATTATCAGTGTTATTTATTCTGAAACTGTTTTCTTTGTATTCATGGTGTCTGTTGTCATGACGCGCTTGTGTCGGTCCACCATCTTCATGTGTTCTTTGTGGTTTGGCCCTTGTGCATTTTTTGAGTTCTTGTGAAAAAAAAGTGTGTGAATAGAGTAAAAGCGGAATTCTGCATCTGCGCCTTCTTAGCCATGGCAGTCATGACAGTTGGGGAAATGAACACGTTATCACATTAAATAATTCTTTTCTTAACAATGACAAAAATGTTATAATTTTTATAGGTCTCTGGTGGGTTTAGCATTATTATATGGACAAAAGTGATGGGACACCTGACCATTACACCAACAGGGACTATAATGATACTACATTCAGATACATATATTTTTATATAGAGTTGGTTTACCTTTGCAGCTTGATCTTTAAGTATTTGTCCGAATACTGTATTTGTAAAAACACATTATTTGTCCCTTTCTGAAAACCCTATTTGGCTTCAGCTCCACTCCTAATGTAAATGAATACTATTGGTCAGTCTCCACTTAGGTCTGTATAATTTAGAAATTATTAATCAATAAAAAGTGTTGAAAATAGTTATACCAATTGTGATGACAGTATCCCTTTTTTTTTAGAATATACAGTTTTTTGAGTTTGGTAATTATTACAATTTTGAGTTTTGGACATATGACGTGCGTTTTTATTTATTTATTTGTTCGTTAATTAATTAATTAATTAATTAATTAATTTATGTAACATTACCTGGTGTTTACCACTCTAAAACTATAAATCTATATAACAGAAAAGACCATCAAGTAATATAAGATCAGTATAAGTTTAGCTGTTATATTTAGATGTAAACTGTGATAGTAACAGTACAATTAATAATATCTGTACATGTATGTGTTTAATCCTTCTAGTTCAACAGAGCAGTGTTCTACACAGACTCTCTGAGGAGATGAGGCAAATTCAGGAACTCCAGGCTCAGTGCCGAAACTGGACCGTACCAAGGAAGGTGTGATTTTATTGTATCTAAAGTAGAGGTTGCCAAATTATGGGTGGCCAAATATATATTCTATAAAATGTAATGGTAGGACATATCCCATACCTATAATCATGTGACCACTATAAAAATCCCTGGAAAGAGTTTACATTAAGGAGTGGCTTAAGATTTCCTGTATCCTTCCCTGTATTTCTCAACAGTTAAAGAGGAGAAAGACTGCCAATAAATGTATTGTGTGGTTTTGCTTTCTCAGTCTTCAGTTAAATGATCTTACTCTTTTGTATTTTTTGTGACATTGAGATAATTAACCACAAAGACGTTCTCTACCAAGCGTGTCTGCTATATTGGAACTGGCTGTGTTACATAATTGAAATGAGTCCTTCTTGCTTTGAAAACTTGTAATGCTAAGCCTGTGTCCAGAAAACAGAGGCCACTGTTCAACAGAACTGAGCTTTCTAGGTTCATAAACCTGAAATTGGAGAAGACACTGATGATGGACTACACACTGCATGTATACAATTTTGGATGTGCACTTCCTTTTCACTTATATATGATTTTCTATGTGCCACACTAGATGTGCTTTCTTTATTATTATTTATTCTTTTTTGCTTTAGTTGGTAGGTTTTTTTGACCATGTCCATTTGATTCCAAATATAAACGATTTGCCTTCTAATTTTTGGTCGGTCAGGGAGAGTAGATGACAAGTATCCACTCAGGTTAATTCTGGCTTTTTTCTGTGGATATTCTACTCCAGACAAATGGGATCTTCTTCTAAAAATCAGGAGATACGGCTGGTCCAAGATCAGCTAAGTAGAGTACTGAGGTTAATTTAATACCTGTCAACAAAACATAAGTGAAGCAAAATTTGCTTATGGAGGTCTGCACTGCTTCTTAAATGCATTTTCTTAAACATGTGCATAAGGACCACATTGTTTGAACACATTTTTTTTTGCATAAATAAAGAATGAGAAACAAATGCTTCTGCCTTTACACATTTATTACAGTGGGAGCGGCTGGTGATTCAGCGCTGCTGTTTCTCGCTTCACTCAGGTGTGGTTGTCTTCTCACAGTGCTCTCCGCTCCATCCCTCATAACACACACATTTGAAATTTGACCTTAAATCATGGTCAGATTCAGGTGTGGGGTCCAGGAGAGGGATCATGTGACTGGAGAGAGGATTGCGTCTGACACATCGTCCATTAGCGTTGCACACACTCTCACTGCAGCGCAACACTCCCCGACGTAAAGTGTCCAAATACACACCCAGCACTGAGTTTATGTAGTCACGGAGAAGGAGACACTGCCGCTTTGATGTGTGTGTGTGTGTGTGTGTGTGTGTGTGTGTGTGTGTGTGTATGTTTGGTGTGGTTGGAAATGGAAGGAAAGAAGAAGAAACACAGAGAAGAACAATTACATCAAATACTGTTTGGTTTGTTCAGTCTTAAATCTCTCTCTCTCTCTCTCTCACACACACACACACACACACACACACACATACACACACAGGATCATGCACAATCACTTACCTTATTCTTGGCAAATGCTAGATTACCCCACAGAACCACCCCAGCAGCGCCTAAAGCAGCACTCTCTCCAATTGTGTACTCCAAATCCGTCTGCAATAACACACAAACACATTCACACTTCACTTAAGGATTAATTACAGTAGAAGTATAAGAAGCTTAGCAGAAACTTCTATGTTATGGGAAGTCCGAACCCAAAAATATATAAAAGTTATGAGTACATCCAATATCTATCAGCAAAGGAACTAAGGGCACCTTTGCTCTAAAATAAATTCTAAAGCATCAGAAAAAATTGTGCACTGCATTAATTAAATTAAGCCTACATTTTAACCATTCTGAACAGACAGTTTTAGTAGGAGAAGCATTACCTGGGGAACATACATGTGGTATAGAAAAAGTTGGGTAGTAAAAAGTAAAATATTTTCTTTTGTTGCATAATCCGACTGCAAAAACTCCAAGAATCATGATCTTGATGTGCCTAAGCAGATTGGCATTACGTGTCCATAATTTGCATGCAAAATAAATAGCTTTCTCACCATGACTGACAATAGTGGTCTGGTGTGGCCTTGGAGACAAAAGAAAATATATACATTTTAAAGATATTCTGTTTAGAATACTGGGGGTCCTGGAGTTACACCAGTCTTGAGATACAAAGTTTTGAATTTACAACGCTCACTCCCACTCCAATTCCCACTCGACTTACACCATTATTGGGGGAACAATTTTGGTTGTGCGCGGTGGAAGAATAAAATTCTGGTTACGTCACTGTTGAAGGAACGGATCTGTGTCGTAACTCAAGAAACCCCTGTATAATCTTTACGTTATTAAATATTACTGATTACATTAATAATAAATTGTTGACTGTTATATAAATTGTCAAGAGTAATGGATTACTTTTCTTAAGGAATCTACAGGGCATTAATTACTGAGCAAATTTTATGTGTGTGTGTGTGTGTGCAGGGGCGACGCCAGGGGGGGAAAGGTTAGAACGATTCTAGGGGCCCAGCACTGACATGTAAGTAATATTATCGTAATAATAATGTTGCCCAAAATTGTAATCTTTCATGGGGTCCAAAATTTCTGGCGGCGCCCCTGTGTGTGTGTGTGTGTACCTTGTTCAGAAGCTGTCGGGATTTTATGAAGGCCACGCTAGCGTAGGGTAGGACAGGTAGTGGCTGAGAGTCAGGTGCATGCTGGGATGCCACACGTAGTGCCTCGAGTATTCGGTGTCTCACCATTAGTCGTGTGTTGGGGTTTCCTGCCAGCCCATGCCACACGTACACGCTTGGGTACAGGGCGGTGGAGTGTTGCCATAGAAAGTTCAGTCTGTCATTCTTGGCCTCGGTTCCTGGTCTGCACTGGCCTGTGTACCCGCTCTCCTTGGCCCCATGGTTGTTATAACAACTGGGAAAACCATAGAACCCCCATAATCCCTTGGGGCGGGCATGTAGGCCAAGTTGCAACGTGTCTTTCATAAAGGCTTTTGCTGCTTGCTCAAACTCCACTAAAGCAAGTGAGGTCACCTCCTTCTTGGAGAGCTCTGGGTGTTCCTGCCGCACTATTTCTTTCGACAGCCTGCGATAGACTAGCTTAGGTCCGTAGTTTCGGCTCCACAGGGGTCGCCACTTCTCCCAGTCCAGCACAGCCAGCCCCCTGAAACTCTGCTGCATAAAAGAATTGAGTTGTTCTTCAGTGAGCAGCAGGTGAGACTTTAAGTCACCTAGCTGAGGGATCCCACCATTTATGCTCTCCCCGTTCTTTCTCATGTAGGGGTACAGCCCGAGACGCTGTTGATAAAACAGGCTGATGTTCTCACCTATAAATCTCTGCTTCGGGTTGTGTATAATGCCATACTGCCGCAGGGGCAGCGAGACCCCAAAGCGCCGCTCACACCTTGCAGTGGGCATGTTCCAGACCACTGAGAAGTCCCTCATCCCAAATGACTCTGTCCCAGCAACAGGACTCCTCAGAAACATGCTGAAGGTCAGGAGGGTGACGGAGCTCCAAAACATAACGGCTTCTCCTGTAGAACAAGTACAGTTTAAAGCCAGTGTGGGTTCAGATTTAATTTTGTGTTTCAGTTATCAATAATGATATGAGTGATAACTTTAATATCCTTGATGTATTTATTGTGGAAGTTGGCCTCTTTAGGGAACACACACACTCACAAACTAAGCGAAAGGTTTTTACACATTATGCCGTAAATAAACTCCCTCTAACTACGGCTCCCAAAACTGTGCATACTGAAATATTATTCTATTGATTTTGCCAACAACTGTGTGTGGACTGATCTAACGCAGTTTTCATTTAAAAGCAGAGCGGTATTGATATTTTCTCTGTATGCTGCAATTGTGTCTTATTCTGAGAACACCACCCTGACTTTCTGACTAGAAATGCCCAGTAGAGGGAGTGGGTGTTTTCTGTGAGGGCAGGAGGTCGATAATCCACAGTTCTGAGCTTTTGTCAGATGCAGTATGAGCCTCCATTACTAGTCTTACAGCCTTGTTGCTCCAGCACAAAACTATAGAAGTATATTGCTGGCATTAAACTGTAGAAGTAAACGTTTTGGCTGATCAGCTGAATTCCATAAGTCATGGAGTAGATTAAGGGTGTCCTGGTGTTGCAGTGGGTAGAACTGTTGCCTCATAACATGGTCCGTTCTGAGTGTAATTTGCACATCATAGAAAATGCCCCCTTTTACAGGGAACTCTGTGCGGTTTGCCTCCTTGTACTCCAAAGACATGCATGTCTGGCAGACTGGAGATGCTAAATTGTTTTTAGTGTGTACCTGTGTTTATCTGTGTGTTTGCGCTGAGATTAATTAAGCAATAAAGTTTCTGAATCTGATATTTTCAGACTCCTCCATTCATCACTAACTGAGCAAACGACAAGCTTTATTTTTTACCCAACAGGATTTTCAAAACATTTTATAGCAAAAATTAAATTCATTTTGCATTTGTGACAAACAAAAGCAGCATCAACTATGTAGCAACAGTACAAAGGCTTCTTTACCTGAAAAAATGAAAACGAAGCCTATAGCTTCAGCCCCTGTATCACATTCACATTTTCATTTTTGAGGGCAGATTGTAAGTCTGATACTGTATGAATGGACAACATTCTGTGCTCTAGTGGTCCAAACTGTAACCAAACCTCGCTGTCTACAATAACAGTTTCAGTAAGAAGAGTAAATAAAGCAATACTTAATACTCACTATGGGGAGAACACCAAATCATTCAAAATGTATATTTCAAAGTATTTTCAGTTATTTTAACCCATTAAACTAGCACTAAACAGAACATGTCATGTGTGAACAATTCTGAGAACCTTTATTGCATTTGATAGGTGTACAACACAAATGGTGAAGCTGGAATCCTGAGTGTTACTTAAATATAGATAGGAACTAGGGTAAATCACTAAGCTAGCAATAACTTTGAGGTCCAAGTTATCACATGTGCACCATTTATAACCACAAACACTGAACTGTACTTAATGTACATAACACTTTCTAACTACCAACACACTGATTCCTCTCAATCAATTATTTGTCTGCTTACAGAAGTCCTTGTGGAAAATTATAACGCTAAATGCAGCTTTATAATAACCTGCAGATCAGGGCTGGCCCCAATAGCATCCTGTAGACTCCAAATACAAATGTCTGAAAACTTGTCGATATTATTTACATTCCTGATTTAACCATACTTTTAGTATGGTTTTAATGCTTTTTAAAATATTTCTGTTTCTGATAGTTTAACACATACTTCCCTTTTATGTTATGCTGTAGATTCACTCATCAGCACTGAAGTGGAATATGAAGCTCAATGAGAGGGCTATCAGGTGCTCAAGGTGAGATGGTAGCCGATATGTTTCCACATGTTAACAGTACCAACAGGTATAAATAAATGTAGTAATATAAAGTAAATTTCTCAATGGCCTACATTTCTCCAAATATCTGAATCCCAAAACCGAAAACCAAATAGCTACCCAAAGTGGTCAGAGTAATCATTACAGTTTTATTGATAATGTACATTTTAACGGATTCAGTTTTTACTGAGTAACCCCTGACACTAACTGCGAAGAAATTCAGACTCTACAACAAGGGACTGGAAATGACTTTTAAAATGCAAAATATTTAAATCTCACATTCAGCATGAGCCTGACAGCGAGGACATGATTACAGAATTCACAGTATTTAAATAAAATATTTTACATTTTTTAAAATATAAGGCACATTCAGGTTGTTTCAGTGCTCTGTACAGAAAGTTTGAGGACAATGTCCATTTTGCCTCGTATGAGCAAATACCCTGAGCAACAAATGTGCTTGAAGCTCATAATTTGGTAGTGGCTTTTACTTTGGCCAGTATTCATGCCAGTGCAATTTGCTTGGAGTTATCAGATGTCTTTGTGCATCCAGAAGATTGGCAGGCCTCGGTTATCTGTGTATGGTGTCATCTCCAAAGTCTGATCAACTGGGGTCCATGAGGAAGTGGGAGGAGGTGGTGGGGCAGGAGGCGGTGGCGTTGGCGAGGAGAGAGGGGATAGAGAAGAGAGCGGTGGAGGAGGAGGTGGAGGCGTTGGCGAGGAGAGAGGGGATAGAGAAGAAAGCGGTGGAGGAGGAGGTGGCATTGGAGAGGACAGAGGGGATAGAGAAGATAGCAGTGGAGGAGGAGGTGGAAGAGGCGGAAGGGGTAGAGATGAAGAAAGAGATGCAGAGAGCAATGCTTTTGCCAGAGGTGGTGGAGCAGGAGGTGGAGGTGGAGCGTTAGTCAAAGCCATGGATACATCTCTTCTTTCTTGCTCCCTCTCTTCATCTCCCTCAAACTCAGATGTCCTGCAGAACTTGTGCAACAGCTCTACGGGCATGAAGGAGGCCAACGTGCCCACGTTCTGGACAGGCCGGGACGGGACGAAGCCCAGGTGGGCGTAGAAGTGCTGCTTGTCATGGGTGGTGAGGCAGAGGCGGGTGCAGCCTCGCCCCCGAGCATACCGCTCCACACCCTCCATCAGTACACGCCCATACCCCTTACCCCGCAGCTCCGGTTGCACCACCACAGACTCCACAAATAGACTTCTGCTTCCCAGCACTCGGGACACGCGGGCATGGCCAATCAGCTTCTCGCCCTCCAGCAGCAGTAGATTTACAGGGTAGTTGTTACTTGATTGTCGGAGGCCGTGGAGCCTCGCTCCCATGCTGCGCTGCCATTGTGTGTTCAGAAGTTCCGCACAAGCCTCTATTAGCTCCCAGCGCTCATGGAGAGGGACGATATGGGTGCGCCTAACGTCTCCATCACACCTGCACACAGGCCAAGGGTAGGAATCATCACAGGATTTCAGTAACTTTTCGTCGATTTAAAATCTCAGTAAATGGCATGTTTAATCAATAATGATACATGTGAAATAAATAAATAATGCAAAAACAATGCTGTTTAGGTGTTTCATGCAGGTTAATTGCACTACGCATAACTTTGTAAATGGTCTTTCCACCATATAAAGATCTATTTCCTTGCAGCTTTCTTTATCATTTTGCTTTTCATGAACATTCCATTGATGGTTCACGTATGCCTTGCTTATTCTACAGGGTAGCTGGGCCGATTTGCCCCAGAATGATCATCTTCCTTGGTTTTCCTCTGGTGTGGGGTATCTATAATCGAATCTTCAGTCCTTCAACTACTTCCAGTTCACATGGGCTGCCTGATTGTGAATTGTAAGTACTAAACATGTTCATTACTTACAACTTAGTACTCTAGCAGAACATGTGACATACATTTGTGAAACCTAATGCTAATGTCATGTGTGAAACAAGGATTTCTGACCAATGAATGCCACGATGAAAGGTACTTGTTTGTGTGTATGGAAGAAATTCAAAGCAGGGCAGCTAAATTGAGTAAAATATAAATACAGTTTATAAACAGTTTATAAACAAGTTATGGAAACAGCTTTAATGTCTTCGTTTTTCCTTCCTGCACATTTCCAGCACAGCAATCGGCTCACTGGCTTCTGGTCTGAAGTCACATTGGTTTGTGAGAAATATCTGCAGGGTATTGACCGTCAAACCACTGGTCACGAATTGAAAGTGTCTGTTTTCATATCTGATAACTTCACATGACCACAAAGTGGTGAAAAATGGCACTTTGTGTGTGTAAGCCTGATATATTGAAACCTAAACCAGAACCATCATGCACAAAACAGAATAATCATCATAGAGCAGTTTTAGTGTTCCTTTGTTCCACAGTGCTTGAGCGGAGTGTAATGGGATAATTTGCTATATTACACATCTGAAATTCCAAAAGCAGCATTCCAAGAAAGAGGTGCATGAGATTGCCCCAAGTCTACTACATAAAAACATCACTCATTGGAAAACCTCTGACCCCAGTATGATGCTGCCCCAAAAAACTTGAAAATTCAGATCTCATTTTAGAAAAATATTTGTTTCGCTTTCCAACAGCAATGCCATGTTTCACTTGCGAGTGTCACAAGGCACCCAGTAGCTGTAGTCAGAACCTGAGCAGGCAAGTGAGGCAAACATGCTTTAGCAAATTCTTGCATCAGACGTGCAGCAGTACAGGATGGACTGAACATATGCTGTAACTTAGACCACTGGGCTGCTACAAAACCAACATGACAAGAACATATATGTGAGGTGATGACACTTCTTAATAAACTGTAATAACGTCTAAACAGTTTGATGACCATCAGCAGCTGCAGAGTACACTCTCGGCGGCCAGCCCTCAATTAGGTCTCTTCTCTGTAAAATGCTTTTGCAAACAGATTCTGCTGTAATTCTGCGTTTCCTTTTTCTCAACCAGGAGGATGTAACAAGTCAGTCTGTGAAGGATCCCTCTGACAGCTCAAGGCACTTTTACAGTTTAACAGCTTTTGACCACACAGTGTCGACTGGTTTTAGAAAGAGGGTGCATCTTTCCTAAGTTGCTTTGTGAGCTTTTATATTAAAGAGTGTGCATCTCACAAAATTTCTTAAGGCTCTTCAAAAACGGATCACACATTTAATGGATCTAGCTCACAGTACCGCCTGCTTTTTTTCTATTGATGGCTCAATCAGCCATAAAACCTACTCAGTTGAGTATTTGCAAGACATGATAACATGAGACAATTGCCCGATTATTCTGTTATTAGTCTGAATAAATATCTTTGCATAGAAAAATGTAGGGTTGTTTTCAAGTAAATATGCTTGAAAACAGGTTAAAGCATTTGTATGAACCAAACAGCAAAACGCTATTACAGACAATAAAGACATCAGTTAATGCCAAAAACTTTAACAATGCTGACAGGCTCTGTTTAGCAATGAGGCACTACCAGCTTGTTACATTTCAGAATTTAAAACACAACAAAATGCACAAACTCCATTAACATGTAAAGTGACCATCCATTAAGTGGTCATAAACGAACACAGCACGAAATATTTCTTCTGCATTTAAGATTTCAAGACTTTAACCCAAGTGATGCAGCAGGCAGCCAGTATCACAGCACACTGGGAGGAGCGATTATAATGGTGTCCCATAATTGTCCGGAGAACATTAAGCTAAAGTAGAGATCTCTGGTCAGGAACTGAGAAAATGAATATGTGGAACTGAAACTGCATCCCAAACCACACGCTTCCATTTAATTTAGCTGAAACTCCCTATGACTTGAATTCAATTATGTCCAGCAATTAAACATCCATACTCACCTACTGTGATGCCACAACAGAGAGACAGAACTGAGTCTGTTCTAAGCACAGACACTCATACACACCCAAGAGGAGAGTGTCAGAGTCAGGAAGTGAATGATCAGCTGAATGCCTTGATGGTGTAAATCAACTCACACTGCTGATCTCAGATCAGACCGAACACTAATATTATCAGAGCTCACTTTGCAGGGAAGCGCTGTTTTTACATGAGCAATTGTCACTGTTGTCTTTTTTTTTTTTGCAAGTGATCTCACAAGTGGTGGCAACTGTGGTGACAAAGCATTAGAGGCTCAGTTTAGCTAAATAAAGATTTTAGCTGGCATGCACACACCAAAACTGAATCGGGTAATTTCGGGTAAATTAAGCATCTGCAGAGATATTTGAAAAGTTCAATAGGGAATTCTACAGATTATTTCTACACAATTCAGTGGTGGGGATGCAAAGACATTAGAGCGGAATGACAGAAAAAGCTTTTTTTCAGTATCAGTGTTTTCTTCACAGTGGTGATGATAGCAACAGATGCAATGCTAATATTTTCTACCACACCACATGTTTATATGTAAAGTTGATTACTTGCTATTTATTTAATCACACACCATTCTCTATGTAACTCTAAACCATGAAAGGGTTTTAACAATATATTTAATATAAAAACAATGTTTTTCAGGTATAAAGGCATATATCCATAACTATTTCAAAACATAACTTTATTTGGGATACTATTAAAAAGCACCAAACCCTGTCTGGCTCATATCACAAAACCTATGACCAGTTCTGTCCTTCTGAGGAACAACACATTTCACATTAAACCACAATGGCTTTCTTTAAATCCTAAAAAAATCATTATGCAAACATTTTCAAACCTGTGGTAGTTCCCTTTAAGTAAGTTTTGTTTATGTTTCTCAGACATGTAATAGACTAAATTATGGGGCCAGAATTGAATTACCATTCCTCTCAGTCTAGATTTCCAAAATTATCCCTTAAAATTTGTTACTAATTAGTTTTAGCATGTTTATATAAAATTGCTGTCTTCATACATTTAGGGAAAACAAACAAATGTGTGTTCAAGATAGTGGTGGTGTTCAGGAGGACGAAGCCATAATGATGGAGAAGACTTACAAAGTATGCTGGAATGCATAGTGTGAATGTGAAAAATAAAAGTGGCCGTTCTGTCATATGCGAACACACCACAGCACACAGTGTGACCAGCAAGAAATTCTTCCTCTGTATTTAACCCATGCACAAAGTGAAGCAGGAGGCAGCCATGGAACAAAGCGCCTGGGGGAGCAGTGTGTCGGGACGGTTCCTTATTCAAGGGAAACTCAGAGGTGCCGCTAGTAATCTTGGGATTCAAACCCATGACTTCCAGATCACACTGCGAATGTCCACTAGGCAACCAGCTGAGCCTGTGCTTCAAAGTACCACTAAACAGTTCATAATATGTGAACAAAAGTATTGGGCTAAGCCCCTTACTTCCAGGGAAGGACAATCATAATGTTTCATTATACCAAGACTTTTTCAACAATGCCATGCTTCCAACTTTGTGGATGCAGTTTGAGGAAGAACATTTTCTATCCCAGCATGACTGTGCCCCAGTGCACAAACTAATGTCCTTAAAAGACATGGCAGGGATGACCTGAAAAGCCAGCGCATGACCTCACTGTACACAAGAATGGGCACAAATTTCCAAACTCCAAAATCTAGTGGAAAGCCTTCCAATTAGATTGGAAACTATTATAGCTGCAAAGGGAGGACCAACTCTATATTAAAGTCCATCCAATGTGTTGTAATTATGGTCCATGTTGGTGGAACTGTCAGGCGTCCCAATACCTTTGTCCACATAGAAGATATTTCCTAGATCAGGGGTCACATGAGGGGTCCAAAATATAGCACAACTCACCAGTGAGCAATGTCTAACATGTAATTTTATCCTGTTGCCATTCTTCTATAATCACATTTGCATTTATATCTATCTGAAAGTGACAATATCTAAAAAAAAGCATTTAAAACATGTTTATTGTACATGAAGTTTAGGTAAACTCTGTACTAGTATATGAAACTGGTAGCCCTTCGTATGGCTGTGATGCAGCTCTCAGTTTCAGAAAGGTTGGTGACCCCTGTCCTAGATAGTGTTAAAGCATAGTTCTGGACTACAAAGAACTGTGAATGGTGGTTTTCCACTGAAAAAGAAATATAGCCCCGCACTAGTCTTTATCTATGTGAGGGGAAACTGGCCCCTAGTGTATGAAGTCTAAGAAGAGCACCAGGGGGCGCTGTCAACACAGTGTGCAGAAGTTATTGCCTAATATGGTGGTATCCTATGCTGAACAAACCAAGAACATTTAACTCTAAAACTCTGGCTATTAGAGATCCAGTTCATCCAATGGTTGTTGAGTATAAAATATACAGTATAAACAGAACC
>JBBMFX010531023.1:0-16528 GCA_037832545.1 Rhabdalestes septentrionalis
ACTGACCTATAAAGCCTTAAACCGCCTTGCACCTGATTACCTCAGCGACTTTTTGACCAAGGCGTCTCGTTATTTATCTAGTGCTGTGTTGCATTTGCGCTCTCTCTCTCTCTCTCTCTCTCTCTCTCTCTCTCTGTCTCTCTCTCTCTCTCTCTCTTTCCCTCCCTCCCTCTCTCCCTCCCTCCCTCCCTCCCTCCCTCCCTCCCTCCCTCCCTCCCTCCCTCCCTCCTCCTTCCTTTCCTCTTTGGCTTCCTCACTAGGGGTTCGGACCTGGACTCTGTAAAGCTGCTTTGTGACAACCTGGTTGTAAAAAGCGCTAAAGAAATAACATTGAATTGAATTGAATTATTTGAGAGTTTGGAGATTTCAGCATAAATGCATTTGATGAGGGCTGCCTCCACTTACTTAATTAGATGGGTGTCTTCGCCTAAAAAATTTGAAAGAGCTTTGATGCATTGTGAGCAGGAGTGAACAGAGATTACGTTTTGGCAACTGAAACCATTTTCATTTCTTCAGTGAATAGTTCATGGAAAAGTAACTGTGAGCTAAATGCTCAGAACAAATTCACTGAAGTCAAGACATTCATACTTATAAAAGAGCATTTTCAACCAGCAACATCCACATAACTGTAAAGTGGCCAGTGAAACAATCAAATGTCTCGGACTTCATCAAGAATTTTGCTTCTCATGCATCCAAAAACAATTTCTGCTGAGAGGCTGTCAAATGAAACAGAATTCATCCTGCTAAGGGAGAAATACTACCAGCCTACTGACCAAATGGGATCGCAGTGATTATACTCAAATCCTAATGCAATTAACACAACATGAAAGCATAAAATGAATAACTTTCAGACCTTGAAATAGGAATGATAATAATGTTATCTGCCTGCTAATCAGCTGTTAGTATATAACACTGCATAAAAAAACTTAAAGGAGAGTAAGTGACAGCTGTGATTAAATGAATGAATGAATTAATGAATGAATGGACTGAGGGATGTATGGGTAGATGGATTTGTGAATGAATGAATGAATAAAAGAATGAATGTCATCCATTATTCCGTACCATTAAAATAAATAAATCAGGGTCAGTGGACATATCTAAAGTCCTACAATCGTGGTTAAATCTTTAAATGAAAGATTTCGGGAGGCAGTTGGATTTCTGACATAAGGTCACATGCTGACATGGAAAATTATAGATGATTACATTTGTGTAGCTGCAAAATGCAATTCCAAGTCTGAACTGAGGACCTGAATTAAATTAGGCTGCTGAAAGATAACATCTTGGTTTCGATCCATTTCAAATAGACTGCCACTGTCTCTGTAAAATCCCAACTAGATCCAGTATAGTATAATAGTAATAATAAAAGTCCAGAAAACCTTGCTAATCGCAGTGCCGTCTTACGTACCATTTTGACAGCTTTCTCTTCACTGGCTCATTCCCCGCTGATGTGTTAGCAGCACATTGCCTGTTTCTGGTAGGTGTTATTTATAAGCAGATGTCTAGGGGGTCAGCCATTTGTATGAATTCACTTCAATTAAGAGAGTGAGCACTGAAAAAACAGCAGAGTTTGTTTTCTTCAGCGGTTTCAGTGTGTGTTTTTTATGAATTAGCTAGGATTACATCTCACACAGCAGCTGTGATTTCACGGATGAGCATGAACCATGTTTACTTCTCTAGAGTAGCTTTTGGCTTACTTTCAGGCAAGCACTCTAAAGCTGATTTATGATCACATTTATTAAGAAAAGCTCAGTATAGATAGAAATGACTGGAATTAAATGGGGATGGAAAATGGGAGAAGAGAGACAGACACTGAGAGAGTGCTAGAGAAAGGGAGGAGGAGAGGATTCATTAAATAACAGCAATGCGATGCATTTGCTCGTATTAGCTCGTATCAGATCATCTATCCTCCAGATTGTACAGCTGTCTTTCAGACAGCACCCTCTCAGGTCCTGTTCCTGTGTCTCCTTCATTTACACATTTCGTAGCGGCAGGATGCTATTTGTTGACTCCCCATTGGGAAAATGTTCAGCCCTAATGAAATGTATCCCTGCTGCTCAGTCAATGGCGCCTCCATACGATTCAATCTGCTCTGCACACGCGGCTGTATGGTTTCACCTCAAGCAGCACACTACATCTTCAATGAGAAACAAGGCAGGACAGCAGCTTGGGTTTTAGAAAACAAAGCCATTTTAATTTGGCAAGACCATCATATTATATTATATTATATTATATATTGAAGTATATATTATTTTTCCACTGCTGCATACAAAACCGTACACAATACAAACTGGCACTTTGGTACAGTTGGCAGGAAGGGCCTGACCACTAATTATAATTAGTGGATAATATTTATATTATTAACATTAATTTGTCCAATTTTGATCAGAGATCTCCTTTGCAAGGCAAACCTGGCCAAGAAGGCAGCAGAACGACCACAACAAACAACATGTTAAATGAGTACATAACAATGTTCTCACATAAAACACTAGTACACACAGAAAGTAATGACAACACCATGGCTTTAAAATCCTTCAGTGTACCAAAGGCTTGAAGATGAAGTTTAGATTGTCAGTCATTCCAAGTGTGAGGTTCCGAAAACCTAAAAGCGTTCTTACCCGGGTCAGTTCATATCAATGTCCCACTAATATAACATTCATGAAGTCTTTCTACTTCAAACAATGTTTCACATGTAATAAGACAAATATTTTGCACTTTCACATAATTTTAAATAAATATACATTTTGGAAGCACACCATAGTGAAATAACTTGCATGTTTACCACAGGTTTCAGAGTGGAAACAAGCATAGTTTATCAATTAAAACACTTACTAACCATTAGTAGCACATGGTTGTTAGCTCTACAGAATCCAATTCCCTAATGTATTGTCCTCAACCCTAATCCATGAGCCCCCCATATTGCACATTTGAGTGTTTTCCTGCTCTGAAACTCCTATCTAATCTCAGGAAATGTGTATTCATTTATTCTTTTTAGCACATAAAGCAGTGTTTTAAACACACAAAATGTTACTCAGAACAACTTATGTTTAATCACAGTTCAGGTTATTGAATTCAGCCTTGAACTCAGAATTGAGTCTTTCAGTGATTTGTGGTAAAGGCTTTACTTCATGCACACATCTGTGTGTAGATTGACTCAGAAAATACGAAGTGAAATAGGTGAGTGGCTTGACCATGTTTGTACAGTGTCAGAATAGCAACACTCCTGCAAACTGCCACAAACTCCGGGAGACGTAAAAATCAGGCTCCGTATATTCTGATATAAAACATTGTCTTTTATTATTTTATGAAATATCCTCATTATAGTTCTGAACATGTATTCAGATGACAAGTAAGCAAGAATATTTGACAGCATTAAACCCCAGTTGAAGTCCAAATAAGTTTATAGGTAACAAGCGTGTTTCTCATACGCATCCAATACTGAGATTAGACGCAAAACATTTTGGTCCGTACTATGTTCCCTGCAGTTATGAGACTAAGTGGTGACCAGCAAAATATGCAAACTGGCCAAGTAGCAAGATGCTCAGTTTTTTGTTCATTTTAAGAGATGAAAGAGGATCATTTGAGTTTGTAAATGTTACACAAGTATTTACAGGTAAAATCAAATTTGATTTCTTGTGCTGAGGAGATAATTCGTCACATAATTCACAAAATTCACCCTAACATAGATTTTATAGTATATATATATATATATATATGTAATTAATAAGCCAGTCAGAAAACATTATGAATAAATCACATTACACAATGCATTTCACTATGGACCTGAACCATTCTACAAATAATTCAGCTTCATCCAGCTTGGGTCTATGATTCTAAGGGATATCAACAAGTGGTAGGAGATTTCACCAGCCCTAAAGATGACCAGAAAGATAACCAAGTCGGCAGTGTGCGTACATTGTGAACACAAAAAGCACTGAGGTCACTTTCAGGTTCTCTGTAACAGAACTGAGCTTGGTTAAAATGAACATTATGTGAAAACAACAATAGACTACAATACTGCTACTACCCATCCCACGGCAAGCTCGCAGGCTTGGATGCACTGTGCTGAGGCACAAAGTGAGGTTGGCACTTGGAGCTGACAGGCTGCTGAGACACTGGCACATCTTTGCCTGAGAGCCTCCCACACCGAAAGCCTGCAGAGCCACAAATCTGTTAGCTCACAGCGGCTAGTGCATCAAGAATTTCAGCAGAGTGTTTTCTTTGTGTGTTTTCCCTGCATGAACATACCAACAAAAACTGTCCAGAGACTGATGAGCTGATGAGCTGAGTTGATAGAGCAAGAAAATCACTCTGCAGGGTTCTGGTTGGGAGCTGCCTATTCTGAGCAATCACTGACTTAATATGACTTATACACCTGTTTAATAGATTTTTTAAAAAGCATTTAGACATGAAGAATTTATGGACAGTTTATGGGATTCAGTTCTCAACTATCTTACCAGATTTTATTCCAGCTGAAGTCTAAGTATGGCTCCCACTCCTCTGGATTGCTAACTAGCTAAGGTGCTCTCAGTTTCTCTTGAGAATGAACAAGTCTGTTTCTGGAACAACTTCCTAAGCAAACATTAAGCTCTTACTCTGGTAAATGCTTTGTTTTAATGAATTGTTTATCAGTAATCTTTTACCTTTGTGTATTTACTTTTCATATACTTATAGCATTCAATTAAAAAGCAAAATAGTGTTGAATGTTGCTACATGTGCATCTGTGGTCAATAAATAAATACAAATAATAAATATTAAATATGTACAATAATTCCAAATAAATTAACAACAACCATTATTAACAAAAATGACAGAAATAAACTATAATTAGCAGTAGAAGTACTAGTAATAATAATAATATTGACAAAATCAGTATTTTTTCCTATCAGGCATTAAAGTTAAAGCTGTTCAGACATTAAAGTTAAAGCTGTATATCAATTTACTATCAATTTGTAGTGTCCTCACAAGAACTGCATTACTAATTCTGACAATTATGCTACTTCTGTTTTGACCCACATTCTCCATGCATGCCACACTAAACACTTAAATAGATATTAAGAGATACTTTATATACATGATTCACATTGCTTCAGACTCAGACCGAGTGAAAATATTTATTAAATTATGACGGAATCCTAGAAAAGCTACCAGTAAGTCACTAATGCTCTTGTTTATTAGATTATGCAGGCTTTTGTTTTGTTGACTGGCTGCCAGTTTGTCAGAGTGGCTCTCACTTCCTTGCCTCAGGCACTTCAGCTGTCAGCCCTGTAGTTTTCCTCAGACACCCTGCACACAAGATCAAAAGCCAGAGAGAGGGGAAAGGAGAAAGGAATACAGAAGTCGACAAAATGAGGGGAGGAAGAGTGACAGGCTTTTGTCAGCAGAGATAAAGAAGATGAAGCCAACAAAGATGAATTCTGGACTTTTTATGACAGTGGCGCAGATAAGGCATACCGGGGCACGCATGATTACTTTGGGTATAAACGTTTAGGCAGTGTTTAAATTTCATTAAAGTTTGAAGACTGAAGACATGAGTCCAGTGCAGATTAGCAAGCACTGTGGCTGCAAGTCACCTCATAATTTACTTGGAAAGAGTGTTTCGGGAACCATGGTCAGAAACTGATGATTTGCTTTCTTTTATGGAATATGAATACATACAACATAACTCAAAGACCAAAAAAATGTAAGCATGGAATGCCAAAGCAGATTAGTTATTGTTATTGTTGTTGTCGTTGTTGTCATCATCTGTGATATTTGAAAATGTATCCCAGCTTCAATCAACAGAAGAATGTTAGACAGTATGTGTTCTGCATTTTGGTACTATGTGTTTGGATTACAAGACAAGAGTTGATCATTACCGCTGCATGATATTTTGATGATATGACATAAAATAAGATAAGACTAACCTTTGTTAGTCCCACAATGTTACAACTATGCATAGTAACAGCAGAAATTAGACAGTATGAAGCAAAGTTTTGCTTCAAATATTTGCAGTATGAGGCAAAATTACTAAAAACAGTGGAACTATAAAGCACTATGTCACAATATAGTATAAAATAAAAATTACTGTCAAAATATGCACAGTACAAAATCTAGGAATAAAGTGTGTGTGGCTGTATTGTACAAAATATACAATTATGTACGAAAACTGTGAGAAGACTAAATTGCACATTAAATATAAAATACATGATATAGCATCACAGCATAGTATAACATAAATGTTCAAGTGTACAGTCAAAACATTTACAGTATATAATACAGAAAAATTTGTATGCACAACTATATTGTTAAAATATACATATACGTATGTAAACTGTAAGTAAAACTAAATTACTCATTTAGAAGACTAGATTTAGGCTTGGGCAAGTTGTGTGCATGTACACAATGAGTATATACAAGTAAGTATATACAGAGTTGATGTAAAAGTAAACACTGTAAATACACAGACATGTACACAATAGGCCTAGACAATAGCATTAGCGATGCACCAGAAAAATTGCGCATTATAAATTGCTCATTCTGCCCAGCAGTGGTAGCTTCACACAAACATTGCATATTTAATAACAGAAAGATCACAAATTGCGCTTAGTAATATTGCACATAAGACAGTTTAGTGAAAGCTACCATGTGTATTGGTGTGCACTGGATGTTTGCACGTGTGTGTTCATCTGCAACTCTTCGTTGACAGTCTGACAGGGGTTGGAAGGAAAGACCTGCAGAATCTCTCCGCCCCATATCGTGGGTTCTGCAGCCTGCCACTGAAGGAGCTGCTCAGTGCTGTCAGAGTCTCCTGCATGGCGCAGGAGATGTTGTCCAAGAGGGATGACAGATTCGCCACCATTGTCCTGTCACTCACCACCTCCACTGGGTCCAGAGGGCATCCTAGAACAGAGCTGGCCCTCCGGATCAGCCCGCTCAGTCTTTTCCTGTCACCAGCAGGGATGCTGCTGGCAAAGCAGACCACATGGTAAAAGATGGCTGATGCTACCACAGAGTCGAAAAAGGTCTTCAAGAGTAGCCCCTTCACTCCAAAAGACCTGAGCCCCCGCAACAGGTACAGCCTGCCCTGCTCTTTTTTGTAGAGGGCTTTTGAGTTATCAGTCCAGTCCAGTTTAGATGAACCCCATGGTACCTGTGGTTCTCCACAGCCTCAATATCCAGACCCTGGGTGTTCAGTGGTTTCAGGGAGGATGTTTGTGCCTGTGGAAATGTATCATCATCCCCTTGGTATTTTCCAGTGTTGATCTGGAGGTAGTTCTGCTGGCACCAGTGCACAAGTCCCATGTCAGTTCTCTGTACTCCCTGTCGCCCCCATTAGTGATGAGGACTTTTGCACAGTCATCTGAGCATAGGCAGTTCTACAGAGGGCCAGGGGGGCCAGGGCCTCCGTAGATTTGCTCCTGGCCTCCCATATTGTCCCCCCGCACTGAACAGCCAAAGATTTAAATATACATTTCTTATCACATATCCGCTGGCTCGAAGAACGGAACTAAAGCTACGTGTGTTCTAGATGGACTTCTTAAAGCACTACACACACACGCTGACACACATGCGCAAACCTCCTCCACCGATAGTCAGCACACAGGTTAAATGTGCCCCCCCTCGGCCCCCCTGGTAATTTTGGTCTAGAACCACCGCTGCATCTGAGAACTCCTTGATGACCAATATATTATATTATTATATTATAACCTGATGAATTGAAAAGCACAATTATTTTACTTAAATGCACCATTTTTACCACAAAAGGTAAAAAAGCCCACAACAGAGACTGCTTAGATCTAACATTTCTAGCCTGTTTTCCATTTGAAGACAGTTGACAGAATTTCTGTTGACAAAGATAATAGCAATTATATGGAGGTAAGAGAAATGTGTGGAAAATCTTAAATCATCCATTGTAAGATTCCATCATGAGGATGAAGAAAGGACTTCTCATAAGCCTCTTCAAAACAGATGGCTCAGCAACGTGTAACCAATGAATGAATGTCAAATCTCGAGCCAAACAAATAAACTTTTACCCTTTGTGTCAATTTGTTTTTGTTTTATTTTGTATTTATCATTTTTATATTTTTTGTTTACTAATCTTTAGTCTTTCCTTGCTGGCATGAGTTACTTTTAGTGAGCACGCTTTAGTAACATGGGTATGACAAACTCATTGTTATGTAAGGTAGGATCTATAGGACGGTTTGTTACTGTGGACAGTTGATGACATATCACTGTTATTGGTTTTTAAGACGTTATATCTCAACTGCTGCTATGTATGGCTTTAGATAAACGTGTCTGCTAAATAATATAAAATGCCTACACTTGTTAGAATCTACAAGTAATATAAAACATTAAAATAGCTAATTAAATTGAAACTGTTTAAAACAGAGTTTATGATAATCATATAGACCATAATAAGGTCATAATTATTAGCTGGCCAGGAAATTACACATCTGTCACACAGACCTCAGGGACAGGCCTGGGGAGCTGCTGAACTGGCTACTGAGCAACCCCACAAGAAACTGTGCTGTCCTCAGTCCTCCTCACTCTGTATTAGGAGCATGCATTGAAACCTTATCACAATGTAAAAGTTGTGGCCATGAAAGAGTGAGCCATCTAATGACGAATGAGCTATTCAATAAATTTGAAGTACTAGTACCATTTATATTGTTATATCCACAACCATTTGTGTCATATATCAGCCCCACCACCGCTGTCCCTCTCTGGTAAAATTAAACTGCGTCCGAACTGAATAGTCATCGTTTACCTTCACTCTAATTTCCTTCTAAATTATGTGAGAATCTATCAAAGCAAATCATGACTCGGACTGAATCATTACTCTATGTAAGACCTCTGCCACCAGCAGAAATTCTCAGATGATTCCGCAATGGTAGGGTGCATAGTGAATGAAAAAAAGGGGAATATAGGGACTTTATAGGAATATAGGGACTTTGCTGGCATTTAGGTAGTGATTTTGTGTCTTATTGAAAGAACCATAGTTCAGAATGGAAAAGACCAAGGAGACAGTAGTCAACTTCGAGAGAATAGCTGCCACCTGAGAGGATCTATTATCTGACACCTATTTCATGGTGGCCATTTTGATAGAAGGCTAAACTGGACATAAAGGTAATAAGCAGAATCTACTTTCCAAAAAAGCCAAAGGCCTTTAATATTTGCAGCAAAATGTTGATGATTTTTTACCAACTTGTTTTTGCAAGTGCAATCTTCTTTGCCACAACATGTTGGAAGGGAGCATTAGAACCACAGAAACAAGGAAGCTCAAGAAAATGATCAAAAACTCTGGCTCTATTCAGCTATACTCCAGTACAGGCAATATATCTATACAAAATATTTTGAACACTGAGGATAATAACATACCTATTTATTGCAGAGGACTGGTGTTTTTAACTTGTACATTTAGTTATACTTGATCACAGTTTGTAATTTATGCTGAATATGTTTATTTGTAATGTTTATTACCCTTGGGTATGATTTACCTGCTACACAACATTTGCTGATGCTGCTACAACTTTGAGAGAAATAAACTGATCTGTTCTAATATTTTCTCCTTGATGACACACATACATCAATACACTCTCAGTTCATGTTTTCAATGTATTTTTTACTCTTAAATCTTGATTTCTGCAACCAGAATGTCATTCAGATTTTTACAAATCCAAGACCATTTCTTTGGTACTGATATTACAGATACTACTGTCCACAAAGGACATCTCTGTCCTAAAAAATGTGTAAAAACAACCACACACAGTGACCTGGTAGAAACTGCACTGCACAACATGCCCCTTCACAAACACAGCAGCAGCTGGAGCGTGAGCTAATTTTGGCATCCCTTGCTAGGGCCATTGGGAAGACAGAGAGAAGGGCACTGACCTGCCACACTAACGGCTCTGCACGCTCGCTTCCGGTTGACAGGCACACACTCAGGACCACAGTGTGAGATGAGCAGGTGACAACACTGGCAAGGATGGCATCCTTCATCGAGAAGGGGAGCATAGTGTATACCACGAAGATAATGAACAAGAAGAAGGACACCTGAAAGAGAACAGATGATAGGTTTGTGTTTTTGGATGAAACAATCCCATTAAATTATAACCGTGAGCTGGTATAACTGTGCAGTTTTAGTTAAAAAATAGAATTTCTACAGAACAAACAGGTTTCATAACTGAGCATCCTCATTCCCATTCTTTGCTGTGACTTATAATCGAAGTACCTGGTACCCCGGTACCCAGGTATTCAGTTCACCCATACCCCTCCCCATGTCTCATGGAGAATTTCCAGGCTGATGAGGTGCACTGCATCTAAAAAACACTACATTTTAGGTCCGATTTTGTTTGTAGCATTTTAAATTATACTTATTTTTTCCCCTGTTCTTTCTCCAACTGGTGTGCAAAGAATTCTAAACCAAAATACTGGACCATTCTCTACTGGATAGAAAAAGGCATCACTACAAACACATGCTGAGAGGTTTTAAAAAAATAAAAAGCATGGTCACAAAAAGGTTCTGCTCTTTTTTATTTGCTCCCATGGCACACTGTGTGCCACTACTTTCTGGCAAGTGAATCTGAGGAAGAGAGCAGACAGAATGATGTAATGTCGTGTAATACAGTGACCTGCCAAAACATTAAAACCACCTGCCTAATATTATGTGGGTCCTTGTCATGTTGCCAAGCAGCACCAATCCATCGAGACATGAACTCCACAAGACCTATGGAGCTAAGCTGAGGAATCTGACACAGCAGATCCTTATAGCAGATTCTTTGTCAGGTAAGTTGTGAGCTCGAGCGTCACATTGTTTCTGCTGGCTTGTCTTCTTCCCATAGTGCATCCTGCTGCTATTTCTGTTCCAGCTAATTGATGCACACTCGCTTGCCCATGACCCTATCGCCTGTTAACTGGATGTCTTCCTTTGGACAAAGTTTGTTAGGTACAAATCACTGTATACCAACCGGACTCAAATGGGTGATTTCATCAGATATGAATATCTGCCAGGCCACAGCAGAAAATAGAAAAGAGAAAAACAATTAGGAAATATATGGTGGGCAATAATATTAGGGATATGATATAATGACAATGCCTGCATTTTGATGTAATGATCAATCAGTAAGTGTCAATCAATAAATGTCATAGTACAAATCAAACTAGATTCAGCATTTCCACTACACTTTCAGATATATAGTGAGTTAAACACTACTGAACAGTGTGGACAGACCATAAACACTTCAAAATGACAAGTGCATGGACAGCATACTTATTTCTGAGAACATCCAGTCAGGACTGGTCTAAATTCGACTGTCAGCTAGACAGAATTTCAACTGTCAGAGACAGCAATCTCCAGTGGATTGGCTTTTTGGCAGTCCATTAGCAGCTGAAGGTCGCTTTGTGCCCCATACATCATGCCCTGTGATCTCACCAAGCAAAGGGCTCTAAAACATTGAGGCTCTTGAGGGACTGCCTGCAACAGTTTGGTGAGATTTTAGGCCATGATAAATAAAAAATGGGAACCAGGCAACAACACACTGCTTGTTAAATATTCATACAATATGCGTACCAGAGAAGCCTGCAAATACGCCTTTCAAATGTTTTGGTTTGTGTGTCTGTGTGTGATATTTTGTGCTGCAAGACATTCACACTGAATTTTGTGATTGTATTGATGACCCTTGGCGCCCACATGTCACATTCTAGAGCCCTCGTTCACATTGTGCCCTAGTCACTGAGACCATAATATATTAAAAACCCGCTATTCTCAAAGAACATCTTTAAAGAAAAAGCTTTGCTTTTATTAGATAAATTTGCATTCTATCAAGCTCCACTGTGAAAAGGCACTGCAATATCCAATATAGGCTGGTTTGTTTTATTTTGCTAATAATGGTATCTTTTGTTATAATGGTATTTACAGAAAATATGCAAATATTTTACTGAATATGTGGTCTTTACTCTCTACTGCTCAGTGTTAATACACTGTTGCTTAAAAGTTTTCACTAGGATGATTTAGTTCTGAACTTTAAAGGTCTATTTTTTCAGTAAGTGTATACAATGTGTTATCATTGTGTACCTATTGTAGTCTAAGAACAATTGTGTGTGTGAGCCAGCATGGCTGTTTTAATACTGAAATTTGTCATTAAAAACATTTCTATTATTAACCCTGTCCAACCCTGTGGGAAGGAGTTTAAAGATCTGATTGGGCAAGCCCTGTGTCAGTGAAGAGAAGAACCAATAGGCCGATGGTCAGGAAACTCCTGTGCTGACTTTTCTGACTAATGCATTACACAGTCACAGGAACCAAAGCGAAAGGGGATCATGTTTAAAGAGTTGACTGAACCAGCCAGTTGGGCCACTGATCTACGAGTCTTATGGACGGGTCAGACCAATAAATACATTAATTAATTAATTAATAATTTAATAAAGGGTTGCCTAAATAGGATGCCGGCCCACAAGGAAAATGACCGATCAGATGATCAGTCTGACCCAGCATGTCTCAGAGTGGTGGTCTGAGAAAAATGAAGAGATAAGAAGGAACTGCTAAACCACACTGTGTTTACCCTGGTGATGGGAAGCACCAGACAAATGAAAGCTTGGAACACTTTGTACTGCTTTGGTTATCTTGCACTGACACAACAGTATCAATATTTGCATAAGCAAAGAACTTAATTGCTTTACATATACAAAAGTGAGGGTGAAGGAATCGTGTTTCATTTGAAAACACAACATTAGACGACAGAGCTTAATGATTTTAAGTGATATATTTTTATGATTTGTCTATTATGTCTACAGTCATGACTCTCATCTTTGATTAATGCCTCGCACAATCCTGAATATTCTGGGATTGATAAACACTCCAACAGAGTTTTTTATATGCCTTTGTCTATAAGCTGAAACATGTCTGACTGGCCTCGATTTATAGTTTGCATTCTTTTTGAACTACGATTTAGGAATGTCTAGGCTGAAAATGTCTGGTTCTTTAAAGCCTTGTTAGTAATTGGCCACTAACCCATGACAAAAACTATCCACAACTGAAACAAAAACTCTGTCAACTTCTGTATGTGTCCATGCTAGAACCTGCACTTTCCAATGACCCAGTGCCTGCTGAACACTTCACTCAAAAGCTCCAAACTATAGCTCTAAAAGCAAATACTACTTTAGCCACAACTGTTACTTTGTACAATGCCTTAGTTTTGCTTCTTGGCTTTCTTACTGTTCTACACAATTTTTCACCATGACTCTGTTGCCCCAGTCTCACTTCCCTGAAGCTGATTCTGAAATCTTGCAAGCCTTTATTTGTGCCTACAGCTGAAGCCCTAATTGCACCAGGCACAATGTCAGTTGCTCAAAAAATGTAAATATCTTAGTAAAGTAATACCTGGGAATACTTGCAAAGTCCTTGATTTGAGTCCTCTGAACTGTTTATTATAACCCTCTAGCCATAATAAAACTGAGGTTGACCATACCGGATACTGTTATCCTCTACCATGGCTCCTAACCAAGGCTCCTGCCTAGTCTCCCCTCGACCGGTGCTGACATGGGTTAAAAAGAAAGCATGTCTGATGTTGCAAAATCTGTTCTCATTGTCTGCTATCAGAGAGGATCCATGAAGTGAGAGGCACCATGGGAATTTTGGTGAATGGTAGAGGGAACTCATCTCCCCCTTTATGCAGACAACCATTCAAGCTTTTATTGTTCATGACAAAAAGTTAACTTGTAGTCTTTTTTATGAGTAGGGTCTTGTACTGATTGCAGCAGTACTGCTGGTCAGAGCGCTTTTAAAACTGTTGAACTGTCGGCCATTGTTGTCCTGGGAGACAGGGAAGAGAAAAACTGGATGACACAGGGCATACACAGAGGAGAATGCTCGGATCCAACTGGATGGAAACAATTACTACATTTCACAGATCGTTTTGAAATAAACTTTGGAGAATTTGGAGCTCAAGTCAACAACATGAAGACTTTGTTGCATTCCTCAAACCATTCCTGAACAATGTTTGCATTTAACAAGGCACATTACCCTGCTGAAGGAGGCCACTGTCATAGGCATGTACTCATCTGCAACAATGTTTTGGTAGTTGGTACATGTCAATTCCCACATGAGTGCCTGGACCCAAGGGTTCCCAGTAGTAGACTTCCTAGAGCACCACATCATAAAGTTAAACACCCCTTAGGTCATCCACTTGATGTAAAAAAAATTGTGAGATAAGATTTAATGGTCTGGTTCTAATGATCACATGGCCTTTGTAGGTGCTTTCTGTGTGGACAGTCATCAGCAGCCACTTAGCTACATGGGCAGCAAGTTGAGATGCACTGTGTGTCCTGCAACGTTTTTGATACAGCTAGCATAAAAAAAAAAACTTATTGTAAGATATCGTCCAATTATATATGTCCAAGAACTTTGTTAGGAAAAAGCCATTTTACTGACCTGTAAACAACAGACTGTTGTATGTAAGGGCAGCTTCACCAAAAACAGACTTACATGAAACAAAACTCTGTGTCCTCCTGCAAATACAAGAGCATGTCCTTCTACTAATATTAAAAAAACAAAACAAAACTAAAGCCTGGCTGCTAAGTGCTAGTCCAATTAAGTGCTTATAACAACAAATATAACTGTTCAGTTTCCTCCATCAACAGATGACATTAAACATTTGTAAAGACTCATTTATAAACAAACAGCCTATTGCTACAGAATGACTTTGGCAAATCCAAAATCAACCACCTAAGACTGCTGAGTTGTCCACTGGAGTGGGTAAACAAATTTCAGGGTGCATAAATCTGCGACTGACAGGACCATCCTTGACAGGCAGTTGCTGTTGATATGACAGTAGCTTCAGGGTTTGCATATTCAAAACTTGAGAGTTCTGTTAATTTGTTCCCCCCTCATAAGCAACATTGCTTCATCATCTACTACGGAAAACGTGGAAAATTTGGTGCTTGAATAGTGTCTTGTCCATTCAAACACTACATGTCTTGTGCTTGAATTGCTTGAATTGGTGTCTTGCTCTAATATTTCACTGCTCTTTCCTCCACTCAGGTATGAGCATCCACATTTCAGACAAGCTAGCAGAGATGAGCTTCTCCAACACCAATTCTACATCTTCAAATGGCTCTCAGGTCATGGACCTGGCCTACTACAATTGGTGTGAAAATTCTACAGCTCGTTTGATCTGGACAGTGTTGGCTGTGATCTTTTACATCCTAGGTTTTCCCGCCAGCCTCATAGTGCTTCGTGTGCTTCTCCAGAGACATAGAATCTCCAACGACATCTTCATGCTCCATCTTGCTGTCATAGATCTGACTTTCACAGCTTTCATTCCATTGGGTTTGTGCAATTTTACAATGTGGCACATTATAGAAATCCAGTGGATTAGTAATTTCATTTACAGTTTAATGCTGATGGGTAGACCTCTGTTTATGGCTTGCATTTGTGGAGAATGTTATGTTGCTGTAATTCACCCCATAGTATTCAAGACTAGTAAGAAACTATGTGTAATTAAAAAGATGATAACTGTAGCAGTCTGGATCATTATAGTTATTTATGCTTCACTAATGTCCGACATGTTGTGGTTGATCACAACTCCGTTCACTTCTCTTCCTTTGATGATTGCTCTACCAGTTATTGCTTTTTCTGATATATCAATGTTTCAAGCTTTGAGAAAACCAGATCCATCTGGAAAGAATAACATTCATCCACAGAAAAAGCGAGCTCTTCATACCATCTTAAACAGCTTCATCATGACTTTCATTGCCTATGTACCACCAGCTGTTATTTTCTCATTTGGAATGTTAATATTGGGCTCAGAATTTTTCTGTGGTTTATTGGTCTATGGAGTATGTTTCTCCATGGCTGGGTGTGTCATTATGCCAATTTTGTATCTGGACAGTGTAGGTAAGTTAGCCATTTTCAAAAAATGTCAAAAAATTCAATTTAAATTTTAGTGATTGCAGTGGTAGTGATCATTCTAGCAGGAGTGAATTTTGTTCTGATTATTTTGTATTTTATTATTTTACTTATTCTAGTTGTCCTCAAATGAGATAAATGCAAAGGTAGATCCACAGAACATATAGATTTAGAGAAATAAAACGTATAACATAAAATGTATAAATACTTTGTATTAGTAAATGTAAAATGTATAGTTATAGGAAAATCTTTGATCACATCTAGTGCAATTTGTAATGTTTAAGTTTTTTTAGTTACTTACAAATTAAATATACAAATGTTTGATCAATTTTGCATTATGTCCTGTTAGTTTCTACTGGGGGTGAAAATATAAAAAATGGGGTGATAATTACCATATAACACTATTATTACTCAATAAAATGCTTTGAAATGTACATTCTGTTGTCATCTTTGCTTTTTGCTTTAGTAATGGAACCCCTTGTCATATTCTACAGGTGAAACTCGGAAAATAAAGATAGTGTGCAAAAGTTCATTAATTCAACTTAAAGGGTGAAACTAATATATGATATAGACCAGGGGTATTCAATTAAAAGTCACAGAGGTCCAGTTATTACATTTCGTCCCAGTAGAAGGTCCGAACTGAAG
>JBBMFX010531237.1:0-16527 GCA_037832545.1 Rhabdalestes septentrionalis
TGTGGGGTTCCTAGGGGGTCTGGCAGGAGTATTAGGAGGGGCCAAACACCATCTCCGGCCCCTCCGGGATGAAAAAAATCCCCTTGTATTTTTTGGGGGGGCGTAGTAGGCAGAGGGTGGATGGGTGGGGGCTGGTAAGGGGGGTTTCAAGGATGGAGGGGCCCTTTGGAATGCAGGGTGGCCCTTCCCAGCCTGCCGGAGGAGGCTGGCCGCTGGACAACTGGGGGCGTGATAAGCGCCCCATCCAGTCTCCAGTAGGGGACTGCCTGCCTGCCCACGCAGGGTGCTCTTCAGGGCGGGAGCCACAACGCCCGGACAGGTGGTGGAAAGATCACCACATACTCTGTAGGGTCCCTGGGAGAGGGACCCGGGCCACGGGGCAAGGACAACGTCCTGTGGTCCAGTTCTGCGTCGGCCGGGCTGGAGGGAGGACAGCCCGGCTGCAGGGACAGCGGGAAGGCGACGCAGGAGAGTACGGGGGCATTGTCCTTCTGTTTTGTTTCCCAAATAAAACCCACACTATGGATCCTTGTCCCCTCGTCTTGCGTTTCCTGCCCGAAAAACCCCAAGGTAAATCGCGGATGAGGAGTTACGTCCCCATTCGTGACATAAAGAAAGCAGATATTGGCTATATGGAATGAAACCTAATATATATGGAATGAAACCTGATATACATGGAATGAAAGCATATATATATGGAATAAAACCTGATATATATGGAATGAATGGGGATATATATTGAATAAAACCTGATATATGCAGAATGAATGGGGATATATATTGAATGAAACCTGATATATATGGAATGAATGGGGATATCTACAGAAAAAAAAGACAAATAAAATAATCTATTGAAAAACTACACTTTGAAAAATAGTCATATGGACATTACCACTGAGTAGAGCTGGGCGATATGGTCTAAATCAAAAACCCAGATTTTTTCACAATAAATCCGATTTTCGATTTTACTTCCCTCCCCTCCTCAACACAAACTACAGTGGATAAATAAATGGTTCAAAACAAGTTTTAACTTTATTTAGTTTTGTTATATTTATAGCTGCAGTGCAATCTGACACATACCTCAAGTCTAAAACTTTTAGCATGTGAATATATACTGGCTTTTTTATGTATGAGCAGCATATATTTTGCAATACATATCACGACAGCATTGGTCATCACGACCCCTTCTTATCATATGGCACTAGGGCAAGCGTGTCAAGCTCCAGTCCTAGAGGGCAGGTGTCGAGCACAGTTTGATGGTTCTCCTCCTCAGACACAATCACTAAAACAAACAATTAACTGGTGACGTGAACCAGGTGTTTCTGAGGAGGGAAATCACCAAACGTACTGGACCACAGCCTTCAGGACTGGAGTTTGACACACCTGCACTAGGGCATGAACAGGAAAGTTGACTTCACAGGCACATGTCGACACACCCTGAGAGAAGTTGCCATTTTTCCTCTCTGTGCTCCGCCTCTGATTGGCTAATGCTGACACATTTCCATGATTTAAAAAATTACTGTAGTCCCACACCACATGTGTTGAGACATCACTCTAGACACACAAACAGCACGGAGACCTACACAACCAGAAAGTCTGTGTTAAAGTACTGTAACAGTACTGGCGTTCTGCATTTGAAACGGCACCGCTTGCTAACATGGCTAATGCTAGCACTGCAGGGATTTGCCCAGTCTAGAGGACGCTGAGTGGCTGCGCTGCTTAAGCTGTCAGACACAGGATTGTATGGTCTGTGTCCGATGGCCCAATACCAAATCAATTTCATACTACATATGTAGCAATACCTTCCTTGGACCCAAATGTGCAGCGCGATCATTTACCTGTGTAGAGCGGTGTGCTGCATTAGTTCCGCTTTTGGCGCTCGCATGTAAAATAAGTAATAAAATCAATTTTCATAAAAACACATCGCCCTGAACTGTACCTTCGAATTAATCGATAAAACTGATATATCACCCACCTCTAGCATTGAAATACGTTTTAAAGTGTGATATGTATGGAATTAAGCTGATATAATGGGAATGAAATTGGATCTTTCACTGTGTAGCCCTGGTAAATGGGTAAAATTCAAACAAAGAAAAAAAATGTAATCATCTTTGTCGTTTATTGTCTGAATTATTTCTATTTTACACCAATTATCTGAATAAAACAGATTCTGAAGAACTGTCAAAAGTGTGCAAAATACTGAAATGATACTGAATGAAAAACACAATATATATACAATGAATGTAAAATTACAGGCTGGCACACCTTTGGTCAACTACTTCTCTGTACAACACAAGGATGAACAATTATGCACGGACATATACACTGCTCAAAAAAATAAAGGGAATACAAAAATAAGACATCATAGATCTGAATGAATGAAATATTCTAATTAAACATTTTTTTCTTTACATAGTTCAATGTGCTGACAACAAAATAATTATCAATGGAAATAAACCCATGGAGGTCTGCATTTGCAGTCGCACTCAAAATTGAAGTGGAAAAACACTACAGTCTAATCCAACTTTGATGTAATGTCCTTTAAACAAGTCAAAATTAAACTGTGTGTAGCCTCCACATATCTGTATGTTCCTAATGACGTGACGGATGGTCTCCTGAGGGATCTCCTCCCAGACCTGGACTAAAGACTTACCTAATGCCAGCCCGCAGGTCTTGGTGGATGGAGCAAGACATAATGTCTGAAATGTGCTCAATTGGATTCAGGTCTGGGAAACGGGCAGGCCAAGTCCATAGCATCAATACCTTCGTCTTGAAGGAATTGCTGACACACTCCAGCCACATGAGGTCTAGCATTGTCTTGCATTAGGAGGAACTCGGGGACAACCGCAAGCAGCAGAACATTCTCCATGGCGTCTCCAGACTCTGTCAATTCTGTCACGCGTGCTCAGTGTGACCTTGCTTTCATCTGTGAAGAGCACAGGGTGCTAGTGGCGAATTTGCCAATCTTGGTGTTCTCTGGCACTTGCCAAATGTCTGCATGGTGTTGGGCTGCTAGCCCAACCACCACCTGTGGATGTCGGTCCCTCATACCACCTCTGAGTCTGTTTCTGACCATTTGAGCAGACATATGTGCATTCGTAGCCTGTTGGAGGTCATTCTGCAGGGCTCTGGCTGGGCTCCTCCTGTTCCTCCTTGCACAAAGACAGAGTTAGCAGTCCTGGGTTGTTGCCCTCCTAAGACCTCCTCCACATCTCCTGATGTACTGGCCTGTCTCCTGGTAGTGCCTCCATGCTCTGGAAGACTTATTTCCACAGCTCACATTGATGTGCCATCCTGGATGAGCTGCACTACCTCATGCTACCACTACAGTGAAAGCACCGCAAGCTTTCAAAAGTAACCAAAACATCAGTTAGAAATCATAGGAAGTTGTGAGATTCACTTGGAGTTACATTGTGTTGTTTAAGTGCTCCTTTTATTTTTTGAGCATTGTATTACTAGACTAGATGACCAGCTGCATCACATGACATAACAGTGGATGAAGAGGCCTCACGCATGTTCTGCATGGGGCTGTACAAACCACTTTATGCTCCAAATCCCAAGAGATTACATTTTATAGGTAAGGTTGAACAATTATTTTGATTATATTTGCCTATTACAAAATCCCGTTTTCTAAATCTCAAACTTAGATAAACAGTGTTCAAGCCTCCAAACAACATTTTGGCTAAATGTAGGCACTAACTATTTAGATTGTTGTTAGCTTTTTAGTTAACTTTTCTCACACTTTGGAAATTTCCTAAAGAATTCCACCTCAGTTTATATATCTTAACCTTAGCCAAGCCAGGCTAAGCTAGCAAAGCTATGAATCTCTGTGTTTAAGTTAGCCTCCAAACAACATTTTGGTTAAACCAAAGCACTATAAAATGGAAATTTATAATGGACGAATATAATCAAACAAGTTTCAGCCATACCAGCCTTGCTGAACCGACACCATAATATCACTCGTCCACTTTTAAAAACAATGGAGGTTTGAAGATTCTTTCTGAGTGGACAGTCGAGTGGTCAAAGTAGCAGAGCATGTTCTCTGACAGTCAACATCAGTGCCAACAGTCAGTGTACCTTTGATCAATCAGTTTGTCCGGGCCAAAATTTGTAATTGACAGCCACCATTTTGTGTCTTGTTTTTAGTTGTGTGTGTCTTACATGAATTAAAGCTGCACCACACTGCGAGACTGAACCCTCTTAAATTACAAAGTTGCAACACAAGGAAATAGCTGTGTAAGTCAGTTCTGTTTCAAGGTTTGTATATGCATACATTTGATACCCAGCCACTAAAGTGATAACACAGTGAGAGAGAGAGGAATGAGTGAAATGGTTTCAGAAATTATTAAGCCCATGAGTTTTAAATAAATATTTATATTTTTTGTCACAGAATGTATTATTTCACTGTTTAAAGTGAAGCCTGTCTGCTGAAGTTTATATGATTTATGAGTTTTGTCACTGACTGCCATTACAAGTGCATAAATGGATATAAAGAATTGTATTCAAATGATGCACCAAAATCGGTTGTATGTAAACAACTTTGTTTTAATTGTTGTGTTTTAATCTAGTTGTGTCATTTTACATGCCGCTTTCACCACTCGCAATATGGCGGACGTGGTGACGTATTATGCCAACTGGGAACACAGTGAATGCAGCGTCTACTCATTTATGCCTATAAGTTCGAAGTTCAAACAAGTAACCTTTGTAATTGCATTTCCCAAGTAAAGCGAGGGAAATAGTCCAGTCTCCCTTAAACAACAATGATTTTATCAATAGATTTGTTCATACTTGCGCCATAGAAAGGAGACACAGTGAAGTTGACCCAAGCTGTGCCAGTCTGTAATTTCACATTCATTGTATATATACTGCTTTTTTTATTCAGTATCATTTTGGTACAATATCATCAGTTCTTGAAATTTTACACAGAAAATGAGTGTAAAATAGAAATTATTTACACAATAAAAGCAAAATATTTTGTTTTTCTTTCTTTGAAAGCAGACATAATACACACTATTCATCAAGACAGAATTTACCAGTATTTCATAGTGAAAGATCTGATTTTATTCCCTATTTATCAGCTTCATTCCACACAGATCACACTGTAAAAAGTTTTTCAATGGTAATGTCCATATGAGTTTCTTTTTCAAAGTATATTTATTTTAATAACTATTTGTCTTTTTGGGTTTTTAAGTTATGTTTCATTTAAAACGATTTTTAAAAATTACTATTTTCTATAATAAAATTGATTCTATTAGACTTGACCAAAAACTGATTTTACATCAGAGTTAAAACCACACAACCCGTCCATGGTGCACCGGAAGAACCAGTGCATACATTTTTCGCAATTCCCAAATTTCAAATGGGATATTTCCTCCATTATGTTTGCTGATTTTGCATCCATTACATTTCATGACTAATATGATTTAAGTTAACTACAAATACAGCCAAAAAAAAGTTTATAACTTTTTATAATTAACAAATGCCAATCCCTTTTGGACATTTTGAACAGTCTTAAATTAGTTAAGACTGTTTCTAAATATTGCTTAGATTTAGCACCATATCCATTAGCATATATATATATATATAAATAAAAGCCACATCCAACTGATTCAGGCACCATGTTGTGTCCCTCCAGGGGCTTTTAAAAGCACTAGATGGGAATGCAGAGGGTGTGGGCTGTGCACTGGGTAATTCCATCTCACCCTGACATGAAATGGAAAATGGTCACCCTGGGGCTGGAACAATCACAAAATAATATTTTTATTTTCAGAAAAAGAGATAATGCTGTCACAGCTGAAATTGTCACTCCTGTTTTTGCATTCGTTTGTGATCAAAGAGGAGTTCTCTTCAATTAGGAGATTAATTGTCATAGATTGAAAACCATGAGTTAAAAAAAATATTTTTGTTTCATTGTTTAGGTCACAGTGAAAGTTGTTTTGGAAATGTAATTATTGTCCTTTAAACAGTGAGAAGTGAGCACAACTATTTAAACATTATCGGCTAAAACAGGTGAAATCATGAAACACTGCAGAGAGCTTTAGGAATCTGTTTTAAGGATGATGAAATTGTCCCTCACTGTGTGTACTCGTTCCACTACTTTTCAGACCACTGAGCCAACAGGTCTCTTTGTCTCCAGGGACTGCCAGTCATCTTGGGGGATAATGCTTCTGTCTTCATTGAGACCTGGCCCCTGTTCCATGAAACAAGATTAAGGGAAAATCTGTCTTATTTCAAAGTAAGGCTAAATTAGCCAGTTTCCTGTTTTATGGAACAGGATCCTAGGGTTTAAGTATATTTTTAACTGAGAACTGTTAATTACTAGTTTTTTGTTCATTGTTCATGTCATAACCATATCGAGCCCACTGACTTATGGCTGTAGTTTAACATATTGAATATTTGCATTATTTATTTATGGCATGACAGAATTGTTGACAAATCACACTGTTTAAATCTACATTACGCAGTCTTTAATTTCTTGTTGTTTTTACCTGTATTTGATTTTTTTTATCATGGTAGTACTACTGAAACAAACATTTTGACTACTGCTTGAAAGTTAAGGACAATGGTAATTCAGTTGGCTATTCTTCTTTCTCTGTTGGGATGTAACAGACAAGGACTCCTACAGTGAAACTATAGTGTGAATCCTCTGCACTGATGAGAAAATCCTCAGTTCAACCAGTCAAGAGTAGGGATCATCGTGGAAGGGATTTTGTTAATGGTCCATTCTGGATTGGGCCTTCTTTTGGACTCATTTATGCCCTGCACCTCCACTACCCAAATACACGAAGAACACTTTCTTCTTTGTCCAGCAGGTTGCATTCAACCTAGGTAAAACACCAAAAATTCAGGTGCTGAAAAATCAGTTTGCCATAAAAAAAACTGTGCTTATACTTCAGTGATGGATACTGGTGCTTGGTTTTAAATAAATGCACTTTTGTTTACTTTTGTCCAAAGTAAAAATTATGGGCTATGGGCATTATTATAAAGGCATTTTTTCTTTTCCATAGTATTTTGTTTTAAAATATTTTCATCTGGATTTGGTTCAGACATTGATATAATTTCAAAATATTTACATAAGCCATGTTCTGGTTTCAAAGTAAACTCTTTAATTTAAATATAATGCAGTTATTTTTCCTGTAATTTGTTACTAATACTAAGTAGAAATAATTTGGGAAAAGAGTTCATTTTACAAAAAAACTTAAACTTAAGTCAAATCAGAATTTAACAAAGTGATCAGTTAAACTTAAGTAAACTTAAGTAATTTTTTTGTGTTTTGAACTTAAAATAACAATAACCTTTTTAAAGCATTTAAGTAAAATTAACTCTAGTTTTCATTATTAACTACTTAACTTCTTTTAGGGCAACCAGTTTCCTCAAATTATCAAAATTATCTTGTTTATCCAGGCTTACAGTGTAGATGTGGAGGTATTATAAAAGCAATTTCACATGTATTTCAAAATAATTTGCAGTTTCACTGTGTCTAAACAGAATAGGCTGCGAAATAGTCTCCTCATATATAGGTCTTTTTATCATCAGGTACAGATAATATGTCTCGATTTGCTTAGGTCTCATCATAAGCATTTCAGAAATAACTCAAATTTTTCACTTGAAAGATAATTATGCAATCCGAAGAGGTAAAGAGCAATTGCTTACAGTTGCAAAACACTTTGTTCCAAAACATGATTAAGAGGTGGTGGAACAATGTTTTAAAATTTTTTTACTCCGCTTTCAATTCGGTGTTTACTGCTATCCTGTTGCACTGTTCATTTTAACAAAGACATTCTAATTCAGCATTGCCACTTCTCAAGTGTGAGCTACAGATTTAAAAGACAGCTGTAAGGTAGGCTGTGGTTTAGTTGTTAGTTTGTTAGATGGGTAGCAAGTGTATCCCTGATATTGGCTGAAAACAAAAGGGCTAAACGCTGAATCAGGCTGACAGCTTGACCGGCATATTGCTACCTTACATTTATCCACAATCTCTTTTGGCAAATGTTTTAGCCTGGGGCATTTTCAGCTCAATGCTTGCATCAAAATAGTGTAATCTAAATGTATTTCAATTCTATAGCATTTAAGTAGTAAATACAGTATTAGGATCTAAATATTAATACAAAATCCTAAATCATCAGTGTAAAATTAAGAATTTTAACTGTTTCTAAAGTACTAATTGTAAAAATAGCTATCAACATATCAATATACCCTGCTAGTACATTCTGTTGCACATATTGGCAATGTAGTTGTGACTGGTGACTTTATACTAACAAGTGTAAAGAATTTGCTAAATTGCCATTAGTTACTATTGCATGTGTTACCTTAGATATTCCCACTTTAAGTAGATGCACCCATTTCTAAAATACAAAATTCATCATTTGACAAAATCTACCATTAATTAAGTTTTTGTTTGTTCTTTTGTACTTACTCTTAACCAACTCAATTTGAGCTGTTTCCATGATAACCTAATGCAAGTTATCCAAATGAAAGTATAGGCAAAATTCATGACCGTTCTAATTTGGCCTGTCTCATGCATTGTAAAACATTAACATTGCGCATAAAAAAAGTTGCAACTCTTAAGCACAAAGGGTGGGTCCATGCAAATGCACATCATCAAAGTAAAAGAAGGAACCAACTGAAATATACAAATGTATAAAAATTCATTCTTAAACTGTTATGCTGTAATGTTGATCATTTTTATAAAATGCTTAAAATGAGAAAAACATGTAAAACAGAAGTACAGTAAATTCCGGACTATAAGACGCTCCTTTATTCCCCAAACTTCAGGCTTAAAATACGGTGCGGCTAATGCATGTTTTTTTCCATGCCGCCCACAACATTTTGCCTCGTAACCAGAGCTTAGATCAGGACCAAAAATGATACCCGACCCGAGCACCTCGTGTCCAAGTCCAGCACGGCCCGACACATTAACTATAATTTTCATCCCAAGCCCAATTTAAACCCGGTATTTTTTTAAATATTTGGGCCATTTTAATGCTTGATCATGGCCCAGCCCATCCTGGCACGGGCCGAGGATAGTGGCAGAAAATATCGGCCAGACTCAACCCCGCAGACCGGGTCGAGCTCGGGCCGGGTTCGGCCAGAGAATCTAAACTCTACTCCTAACCGAACCTGATTCTGGTCATTTCTAAAATTAGAGCATGTTGCTTTTAATCAGGTGCGCTCTGTAAGTCTGGAATTTACGGTATTTATGTTAGGTGTTAAGCTTGCAATATTAATATACCATCTTCCAAACCTAGCCTCTGGCCAATGGTGAGTGATTATTCAATCCTTGGGGGGGTGTGGTGATGGGCAAATGAGAGCCACTGTAATGGTTGGGTGTTTAATTTTGTGGTTTTTATTTTTAAGGCTGAGCACACCGGCCTTGCATTTGTTATACTATGTTTTATACTATGTGTTTCAGCTGTCCGGTGTGCTCAGAGGGCACAGTTTCTATTGGTTTGTGAGTTAATTTTAATCTATTTCCAAAAGCAGTCAGGAGAACAGAAAGTAGCATTGCATGACGGTGGACCGACAACTCAGGTCCACCGTCATGCAGTGCTACTTTCTGTTCTCCTGACTGCTTTTGGTTTAGACTCTTAAGTGTTGGTTTCTGGCCCTCATGTCTTTTGGTTTGATTATATAAAAAGAGTTAAGATGGAAGTCTGCAATAGTGCCTGCCTTCATTTCGGAGTCATGGGGATTCCTGACAGCCACTTTCCAAAAAACAAAATGACAATTGTATACTCACTGATCTTATCACTGACAGACCTCTTATCCTCTTAATCAATATCTACAGCACTTTTTCTTGAATAATCTGCCTCAGCTCAAGTAATGTGGAAACACCACAAATACCTTATGCCAGAGAATATGTACATCCCTGCTGCTCAGAAACTTGCAGACTAACTTTGTTTTTGAAAGAGCTAAAAAGATTTTTGTAGTTTGGTTACAGTTCGAGCTGAAATTAAAAAATATATTATTCATGCCTGTAATCCTTTCTAGCAATCCTGGTTCTCTCAATTCCTACTAATTTTGAGCTTACCTGAAAACATCTGCCGTTACATAGACACATGATACATATATACATATGAGCCATTCAAGTTAACTATTACATGGCCTACTTGGCTTAGACATGCAATGAATGCAGTGGTCTTAATAAAATTACAGTGTGTAGGCTACAGTAAATGACATAATATCTGACATTCTACACTGAATATCATTAAGATCTATACTTTTTTATGATGTCAAAAATTATGCCTACACATGTCAGTGCTCACAGGGACAGAATGAGCATTGAATGTGCAATGATTATAAGTTGCTTGTCTGTTCTCAGTCACAAACAATATGATTTCAAGTCATGTGGATATTTATCATTTTTGTTATCATTAAAGTTGTCTGTCAATTCTATTAATCTGACACCCAGATGTAGACCCATTCCATTTTAAATTTTTAAGTCATTTTATTTTATTCAACAGCTTTTTTATATCGAGCTTTTTTCAGATCACTGTGCGGTGCTGTTGCTGCCTGTTTACAAGCAGAGACTAAAGCATGAGGATCTGGTGACACGCAAGGTGCATCGTTGGACACGCGAGGGAGGGGAGGAACTTCAGGACTGCTCTGACTGTGTGCACTGGGACATGTTCAGAGATTCATCCTCTGGATGAGTATACTACTGTGGTCACTGATTTCATCCTGCGTGCTTTCCAGTCCGGAGACGCAAACCGGTACAAAAACGCAGGTACGACCCCCTGGAAAGCCATCAGGAAGTGGACTCCTAGTTTAACTGCATTTGTGATGCGCGTCACAAATGTGGAGGAAGATTCAAATGCTAATGGACTAAAATCCATGAGCACAGAATCTCGTTTCTGACAGCCCATCGCTACCATACAAACTGAATGCATTCTATGCACACTCTATGCACTCACATCCACCAGAGCAAGCTTCGGCAGCACCGCATGATTTCACTCTCACCTTGTCGGCTGCGGACATGAAAAAGAGCTTTAACAGAGTCAACATCCACAAAGCTGATGGCCCAGACCGAATTTCATGTTGTTATAAATGGTGTGCAGTGAGCAGCTGTCTGCCACCTTTACAGACATTTTTAACACCCCCTTGAAATGCTCAACTGTCCCCAAGAAGAACAAAGCCAGCTGCGATTCTGGACCTCTTCAATTCGGATAGAGTCACAATAGACCCACTGAAGACGCCATATCACACACCAATCACACAACCCTTGCTCACCTTGACAATAAAAACTGCTGTGCCAGACTGTTGTTTGTGGATTTTAGCTCCACATTTAACACAGTTTTCACCTCCAATCTGGTGAAGAAGCCAATGGTTCTGAGGCTCAGTCCTACTCTGCGCAACTGGGTTTTGGACTTTTCAACCAACAGACCACAGCATGTGCAGATCGGTAAAAACACCTCCACCACAATGACCCTGAACTCTGGCACACCACAGGGAAGCCCTCTGAGCCCAATGCGGTAATCCCTGTTTACACACGACTGTGTGTCCATACATTGCTCCAACAAAAAATGGTACTGGATTTTAAGAGGCAGGTTGCAGCTCATCCCCTGATCTACATCGGAGAGGGTGCTGTGGACAGCAGCATCCTCAAGCTTCTTGGAGTCACCCTCAATGCAAACATCAAGTCATCAGGAGACCCAGCTGCAGTCACAAAAAAAGCCCAGCAATGACTTCACTTCCTCAAACGTTTAAGAGGGCTGGGGTGTGTCCCACTGTGGTGTCCATCCTCACGGGGAGTGTTGCGTCTTGTTATGGCAGCTACACTGCTCAGGACAAGAAGGCTCTGCAGAGCAGGCTTGTGCACAATTCAGAATTTCAGAATTGGCTGCCATTCAATTCATGAGTTGGAATTTGAATTGAATTGAGTCCGCCCCACAGGAAGTTGAATTTGAATTGGAGTTGGAATGACAGGAAGTGGAATTTATTTCATGGCAATTCAAAGACATTCCACAATGTGTTGAATCTCACATACAAGTACATTAATTTTGTAATTTAAAAGCATACTTTCATTACACATAACTAGTCACTACTCAACCCTGCACTCATTTAATTCCAACACATAGATAATGATCAAATTCTTGAAATAAATTACTCCCTCAATGAGTTTTGTTCAAATTTTTCATTTCAAAGTAATCAAATAACACAAAGTTGTAGTAATTGTAGTTGTTATTTATTCCGATGCAAAACTCATTGCTTTTAGGCCTGATATTATTTTCATCAGGCTATTCAACACAGAGTAACTGTTATTCTCTCTGTGTGTGCAATAAATCTGTTCTTCACAATATGTGTAATACTGTACAAATTACTGCACTGTCACTTTACACTCTACACTATGCTACTTCACATTCACATTACGCACTGAAAATCACGTTCTGCACATTCACATTATGCAACAAGACAATAATGATTTATTGCTACTGCACTACTTTGTCTTTTATGTCTGCAAAGAGAGTTTTCAAGTAAGCATTTTATCCTTTTTGAAGGCCAGGCACTACAGGACAAATGGCTTGTTTTTTGTCACATAGAAATATTCTGTAAGGACATTTTGTATATTTAAAAAATCCAGCTCTTCAAATGAAATGTTATGCAGTTAAATATGCATATTTTAAAGGCCACAAGGAATTAAGATATTTAATTGTGAGGAATAAGAGGCTAAAATTGTCATTTCTGCCACAAACACCTTGCATAAAAATTATTACCTGACTTAAGGTATACATGGCATTTTCATACAAGGAATGTTTTGTTTGGTTGTACTGCATGGATTGAAACCAGGGGCAGGTTCTGTGTTGCTTTGGAACCTGTGCCTTTAGTTTCACACAATTCTCACATGAAAACAACACACTGTATTTTCCTGTTCAGTTGATCAGCCAGCAACCTAAATGAGCAATATCGAGTCTCACAAAAAACCCATTTAAACACTAGAGGGCAGTTAAGTACAAGTGTCACCGCAGAAGGTTCAAACAGCACACTGTGAACAGCCTGATTTGTGAAAGCTCCAAAATAGATTAAAGAGCAGACACTTGTCTCGTGCACTCACCAGCATTCACAATGGCTTCCACCTCTAGGATGGTGATATCACCTTTGTATAGGGAGACTTTGTCGCACCATGAGACAGGGTGTTCCTCTTCTTCTTCTGGTGCTGATAAAAGAAAGAAAACATTTGTGATTCTTTTTAAATTTGCTCTTTCTCTTCCTAATAACTAAAAGGTTTAGTCTTCAACACTTACAAATTGGTAAGTACTCCATTCATGATAAAGATTCCACTATTCAAATAACAGCAGGTCAACGTAGGTCAGCTTAGATCAATTTTTACAGGACCTGTATTTTATATGATCTCTTCTTCATTTAGGTTTGTGAGGCTTTATGTATCAAAAAGAGTCATGACTCCAACCATTTCTTTGGTAATTTTGATAAGTGTAAACTCTCTTCTGGTTGACTGCTCTGGGTTGTCCAGGCTGAAACACAAACCTCAATGTGAATGTGCAAAGCTAAACGGTTGAATAGATGTATAAACATACAAATGTATTTGTTTTCATAGCCTCACATAAACAATAATTAGCAGTCTGTTTAATCTAAATGTATTTGTTGAATTAAATGTTCTGAACTTTTATTGGTGTTTACATACCATTTTTGTGTGTGAATGGTGCCATTCATGTATTGACTTGTGAATGCCTGGTAAATTCACTTTTGGTAATTGGAATTGAAACTGCATTCAGCTGAAGTGAAATGGAATTGGAACTGCATTGGCATATCAGGAAACAGAACTGAATTCATATAAATTACGGTTTTTTTTAATTACACTGATTTATAGAGTACATTACATATTATGAATCACACAAATGGCATTAAATAAATACAAAGGAGTGTATTTTCATGTAATGCCCCAAATTGCTTATTGCTGGACAGCAATATTAACACTGAGATATGAAATCGCTATTAAACTTGAAATGGGTGAGATATCGTAAATTTACCACCATCAAAAAAGGTAACAATTTACCCAAGCGTGCCATGAAATACAGTGGAGTCTCCCCCTCTCATGTTCTGGAAGGAAAATCAGAAACGTTTCCTATATTTAGCTAAAACTGGTAACTAGCCATTCCTGCATAACCTGTCACTGGCAAGATATTTAGGCCTGTGAAATTCAAATGAAGTGATGGCAAAGTTCAGGGTGTAGTAAATAATGACATTCCCTGTGATCTCAGATCTATTCTCAAAAAAAGCACAACATGGAATTAGACAGAATTTCATTTAATTAAATCTCACTCTGTGAAATTGCAATTCAATTCCAGCTTATTTTCTTGCACTTTCCTCGTTTTAACTACGATTTTTAATTCCTAAACTGGCCCCAACCCTGTATGACATAAAACTGTTTTCCCTGATATAGGTCTTTTAAAGGTTACACCAAGTAACTGCACACATAGAGAGTGCTTGCAGACCTTAATGAGCTGTTGCACCTGGCTGATTGTCAGGAAACATGGCCCTAACAAGAGAACTGTCAGTGAATATGAATACAAAACTCCTTCAAGAAAGTGATTCAACGTGGAGGTTGGCAAAAAGATGTTGGTTGTTCCAAGTCAGTGGTGTCTAAAAGTACAAACAATGTGGGAATTTTGTAAAAGGCAAACATACCGGTAGACCAAGGAAGACATCAAAGCATCAGGACAAAAAAACTTAAAGCCACATGTCTTGAAATGAAAAACAAATGGGCAGAAACATGAGTCATTGTTTGTGAAAGAACTGTAAGTAAACTGGGATTTACATCCAGAAAAGCCGAATGTAAACCAACATTAACACCCAAACAGAAGAAAACAAAGTCAAAATGAGCTAAAGAGAAGTGGTCAATAAAGAATGGATGAAAGTGGTATTCAGTGATAAGCTATAGTTTGATGCCATTCCAAGGAAACATATTAATACTGCTTGGAAAAAAAAGCACATTTTCCCAGTCATTGATTATGTCAGGCAAAGGACCATGACAAATGGCAGTCGTTACCGCTACAATCAATGCACAGCTGTACATCGAAATTTTGGACTTTTTTTTTCATTCCATATATTGAAAGTATTTTAGTGACGAAGAAGTCATTTTACAGCATAATAATTCATCTTGTCACCAAGCAAAATACCTTAAATCTTTTGTTGAGGAAAGGCCTATCATCTCAATGGCATGGCCAACAAACAGTCCTGATCTCAATACAATTGAAAATTTATGATGGAAATTAAAGAAAAAAAAAAATCATCTGTGACAAGCCTCCATCTGGCAAAGCTGATCTGTCAACTGCTATTCTTCATCAATCAAGTTGGAGCCTGATTGATATAGAATATGTTTTTTTAGTGAAGCCCATGTCTCAAAGAATTCAAGCTGTCTTAAAACCACTTACCTGCATTAAGTCTTCATAAACTAATTTCATTAGTAGTATAATTTTTTTAATAATCACATTTTGTCTTAAATAACATATAGAAATATATATACACTATATATAATTAATTAATGTATATCCGTTTTTCACTGTAAGACAGATAAAAAGGTCCAGATCAATTACTTATCATTGTCAACTCACTGTGAAGGTAAAAATTATGTAACATTTATTTTCTTGAGTACTTGTGACAGCCTTAGAGGAAAAGCAATAAGGTATTAAACTGTTGTATAAATGTAAGTCAATCTTTACATAATTCCACATAATTCCCATGTGTTTTGAGAATGACATAAAAATTGGTTTTCACAAAGCTTGTTGCTTCAGTGTTTTTAAATCGTTTTGTCAGAGGTATATATGGTGAACCAAAGTATAATTACTAGCATTTTATATGTTTTAAAGGCATTTTATCATGAATTATATCAAGTTTATAAGAGTGAATATTTGCAGTATATTCAACTTTTGGGTAAAATCTGGTAATCTCTTCATGAATTATGGCTGTGTTCTTAGATTAAATTGTGAGTGAGCCCACTTGCTGGGATGATAAGCAGCCCAGCACCTGAATGGTCTCAGGATGCTATATTGTTGGCATGACACAGGATTGAGAGTATCGCTCGCCTTTTCTTCTCTGGACTATCATTTTTCCAAATGACCCAAACAATCAGAAAGGGGCTCCATTAGAAAAAAATATTTTACCACAGCCCTCAAAAGTCCAATCCATGTACGCTTGGTAGAAGATCAGTCTGCCCTGGGTGTTTCTTTGCTGCCCTTCTTCACACCAGGCCATCCTCCAAAAGTCTCACTTTCTTGGGCACCTTAAAGCCTTATTCACAACAATTGAACTTCTCTCCATGAAGTTCTTGATGATCCAATAAATTAAATGCAGTCTTACTTTTAGGCACAGGGCCTTTCTGTGCGGAGTTGCATGTACTCCCCATGACCATGTGGGTTTCCTCCACCACCTCCGGTTTCTTCCCGGCATAAAAAACATGCATGCAATAGAGATAGGTCAGTTGAGCACACTAAATTGCCCCTAAGTGTGACTGGGTGTGTGAATGGTTGTCTGTCTCTGTATGTGTCCCTGAGGCCACAACCGCTGTCAGAC
>JBBMFX010531772.1:0-16523 GCA_037832545.1 Rhabdalestes septentrionalis
GTGTGTGTGTGTGTGTGTGTGTGTGTGTGTGTGTGTGTGTGTGTGTGTGTGTGTGTGTGTGTGTGCGTGTGTGTCTGTGTGTGTGTGTGTGTGTGTTGCACAGCCTGAGGGGGATTGGTAAAAAGCTAATAATCTGCAGGATAGCGGGAGAAGCAGAAGCTGTGGATTAGGTGTGTGTGAATGTGTGTGTGTGTGTGATAGGACAGGAGGGCTTGGTGTGTGTAGAGTGACTCTGATAACACACTGTGGAGAAGACGTGAGGTGGGTGTGTTCGAGGTGAGAGAGGAACACAAACAGCAACAAACAGGAATTTATTTTTCCCTTTTCCTCTGTGTGTGTGTGTGTGTGTCTTCGGGCTTTCCAAATTAGTATTACTTCTACAAACGTACATATATATATATTATACATATGGGGCATGTGATTATTACATATATGTACTTAAATATTGTTGCTGTTGAGGCAAAACCTTTCATTTTTCTTTACTTGCTTTTACATAATTTGGAAATTATTAATATCAGCTCTTTAAATTGTATAAATGGTATAAAGATTGAATGATGAATGATTTTATTTGATACATATTTCACTATGTGTATTGTACATGTGTACCTGTGTGTGTGTGTGTGTGTGTGTATGTGAGATTGTTTGTGGTATGCAGGGTCATGTCTTGCTGAGTTGTGTGTAATTAAAGTGCTGCCTCAGGCAAGAGGACGCTTTCGCTGTTTAGATTCTAATCGTGTGTGTGTGTGTGTGTGTGTGTGTGTGTGCGTGTGAGTGTGTGTGTGCATTTGTGAGTGGGCTCGGTTTGCCCTTCTAGCTTTAATCAGCATGATTTCAGGAAAAGATCATGCTTTAAGGTGTTTGTGTTTTTACTTTTCTTATTAATTTCTTATTTTTTTTATTATTAATCTATTTTTTTACTCCCTGCTAATGGACTTTTGTCTTTGATCTGGGCTTGGAAAACGTTTTGTTGTTGATATTGTTGTAGATTATAGACATTTCTTAAACATTTTGCTCACAAAGCAAATGCACCATGGTCTGAAAATAATATTTCTGGTCATTTATAATATTTCTGTATTTACATTTACAGCTGGTGCTTTTATTCAGAGACACACGGTTTTATATTCCACAGGAAAACACCAGTAAACACAGGTGAACAATTAGGGGCTGCTGATAGACTACGATTCTACAAGAGATGGTTAATCCTCCACCAGAACCCTTTCAGATCACACTGAGAGGAACCAGCAGACCCTTCTCAGATAACACAGAAGACAGTGTTTTTAGTTATTTGTGAAGTTCATGTTAAGTCAGTATGTGACATGTTCTCCCTTGGTAAGAGAGATCCGGGCCAGGGATCGTGTGTGAACGGTAGAGTTTTAAATCTTGAGAAGAACCACAAAAATCCAACAAATATCTGCAATAATGGAGTGGTGTGAGAAATTTGCTGGGTTGAGGACGAGATATTCTCGATTATCGGTAGATGTTGAGGGTCTTCAAAGGACGGTCAATCCAGAGAGAGATGACAAGCGAGTATCTGAATGTTTTCAGTGTAAAAAAAAAACTGTAAAATGAAAATAATCTTCATTCAATGGTGCTTTTCCAGTGGCACCAGAAACTGCACTGAACTACAAATGTTTTTCCATTCCATAAACCTGAGCTGCTCAGGGCCGAAAGCAGGCTGCATCCAAGCTGACTGCATTACTGCTTTATGGTTGGTCAAAAACTGACTTGGAAAAAGACCATCTATTTTTACTGTTAACTTAAGAATATAATTGTACGAAAGTGAGTCTGGAGTCTGTCTGGGTCTAATGATGCAGCAATATGAGCTGCACCCAGACTAGCAACTGGTAGGAAATGGACGCCATCAGAAGTTATGGAGCGAGCAAAATCTGCTCTCAGGCATGGAGACATTGTTGGGCAAGTGCAAGAGGGAAGAACAGGACTTGGGTATGGTACAAGTTGTCTCACTTGACACAAGGCTACACCCACTGAGAGAAGGAAACTGGTGGTGGAGGAAGTTCAGTGCCAAGAGGAGCCAGACAGAGGTACAAAGGAGGTCTCACCAGCCAAACAGGGACAGTGGACCAGGTGGGAAAACCTAGAACATCGTAATCTCACCTGGAATGACCTTTTGGAAATTGAAGGAACTTCATAATCAGAGCCAATGATGATCTTCTCCCATCCCAAAAATTGACCAGAGGGGAGGAGATGACCCTACATGTGCACTCTGCCAAACACCTGCAACACCTGGAGGCATGACCAGGTCATATGCCAGCTGGGTAACATCCTTGAAAAAAGATAAAACACCACTAATGCCTTCCCTCATCTGATACATGGATTTTCGAATCACCACCCATTTTGTGAGAGCAGGCGAATGTCCACCAAAAACATTAGCAAGAGCGAACACCTCCCTACTTGACCCTGCCCGGGATAGGAAAATGCATGTCGACCTTGAACACAAGCTCATCTTCCCAACAAAGATAGTGACAACTACCCTGAGGCCAGACATCATCTTGTGGCCAACCTCTCAGAAATTTCTGTGTATCCTGGAATAGTACCATGGGAAACTGCTTTTGAAGAGGCGTAGGAGTGGAAAAGTGAAGTCAAAGGCTGCAGAACACATTTGCAACTTGCTTTGGATCAAGAGAAAGGACTTTGGATGATGAGATGACCATTGAGGGGTAAAGACAGGGAGGAGCACAACTTAGATGATAGGTGTTGCTGCTGAGACCTCCGAAGGAATCGTGGGACTAAATCAGCAAAACACTGAAGATGGAGTGTGAAAATTTGATGACCTCAGCAATGTTGTTTTTTTCCCTCTCCCATTCGGGACATAAAGCAAGAAGCTGTGCTGATTATTCAAGGGATTGTTTAATCAAGTCCTAAAAGCTCTAGAGTTCACACAAAAAAATATTGAGAAACAAACTGACAATTGGAAAGTCAACAAAATAAAAGCACAACTACATGATTGTCTACTAAATGTTTGTCTACTACTACAAATGCATCTAATGCTTTGAGAAATGCAGAGGTGAACCAGGCCATTGCTAAAAAGTAACCTGAGTTATATTTTCATTGCATGACCAGTAAATTAAAAAAATTACAAATTTTCTGCTGGTTCGACTCTGTGGATGGGGGAGAGAACTGAGCCTGAAACTGTGTTACCATGCTGAGATACACTGGAAAATCAAATCGTGATTCAGTTTCCATTCCATATCAGCACAGTTTAGGTACAGCACAGTTCTTGTAAGCCTATGGAAAAGTACTTTTAAAAAGTACCTTAAAGGAACACCCTTCGTGCTTTTGATGAGGGAGTTGAAGACAGCATCTCCAAAAGTGATCATTTGGTCTTATATTGGAGATACAGAACCTGGGATGAACAAGAGCCCTGTTTATGTTGATCTAGGGAAAGTTTTTATCTTTCTGTGATGCTGAATGGTGGACTTGGTATATTAGTCTGAAGGAGTATAACAATTATATTAAGTTTGGGTTCAGTTTGAACGTGATAATGTGTTTTTACTGTATGTACATATTTTGTACATCAGTTTGCAAGAAATTTCAACATTTTTGTTTTGGGTAATATTGTGCACCATATGGTGCATAATTATTATAACTATATATAATTATATACCGTAGAGTTCTATTTAGGTCAAAAGCAAAAAGGATGTTTGAACTGGTGGTCAAATTGATCCCAATATTGAAGGATGTTTGTAAAACTGAACAAAACACGACGGTTAAACAATCGGCAAATGGGAAATAATAAAACAAGAGGCTTCAATAGAGTAGTTTATATCTAACCTGGAGCCTTTAGGGTGTAAACAAGGTATTTCAGCACACATCGAGAGGACCATTTAGTCTGAAAAGCCAGAAAATCAGGGAAGATTGTGCGTTTGTTTATCTATTTTGTCACCGCATCCATGCGGAAATGTGCACGCTAAACAAGAACAGGGGGGTAATAGACAGCGATCGAGAGAAATCACAACAATTTCAGACAAACACCCTGTCTCAGGGTACGATTGCCGTGAGGGAAATTGCAGTGGCTCCAAACAGCAGCACCTGGTCTTTTGCATGCAAACTGTGCAACGTGCCGTAATGGGTTCGGCTCTCCGTTGCCGCGGAAACACACATTGGTCCGCAAACCGCGCACGTCCATTATTTATCAACATGTGACCGCTGGTTTACCACTTACTCACTTCATAAAGTCCTTCTGAAAAATATGATCCGCCTTTACATGTGTACGGCTCTCAGGACCTGAATGTCTTCATTCAAAACATCTTTAATGCTTTAAAACTCCAAAACTCAAACACTGATTTTCTTATTGGAATTGCAGAACCTTTTGTTTGAGTTCCTGGACAATAACCTGGTGAACTTTACACAGTTTAAACATTTAAAGTGGGAAAACATTACAAAAACACAACAGGTTGCTTTTGATGATAACAGAATTTCCCACCTGCTACTACAAACCGGTCATCAAAACACACTGCTGCTGGGTTAAGAGTGGTCCACCAGCCAAAAATATCCCTCTGTGGGAGGAGTTTCTTATCATGTGGCTAGGGGGAGTATGCTCCAGATTGTTTCAGCCAAATTATTCTTTCAACACTGATGCCTTGATTTCTTCGAGACCAAACGTTTCCTGAAAAGAAGTTATTGTGTTTGTAATAATATGCACATGCAAGGTATTTGTGTCTTAATTTATCTACTTATAGATTGCTCTATATGTAGATACAGCTGGCCAAATTATTTAACAGGTGGGCTAACAATATAGGGCTAAAATAATCATATTTAAGAACCGAGCCTGGATACTATAGACAGTATCTTAGTCTGCACATCACACAGTATCTTAATGTAACATTCATAGAGCATTAAGATATTATATAGTATCTCAATCTGAAAATCATGCAGAATCTCAGTCTAGATAATATATAGTATCTCAGTATTAATGCCATACAGCATCTCAGTCTGGAAATCATAGTCTATCCCAATCTGGAAACCCCCAAAAAATCTCCACCTGAATACCATACATTATCTCAGTCTGAATTCAACATAGTATCTCAATCTAGATTTCCTATGGCATTTCAAACTGATCACCATATATCATCTCAGTCCGGAAACCATACAAATCTCAATGTTGATGTAAAACCTTTTTCCAAACTAGAAACCATGCAGTATCTCAACTGAGATATTACATAATTTCCCAGTCTGGATATCATTTAGTATATCAGTCTTGACATTATCTCAGTCTGGGAACCACACAGTAATCCTAACTTGGGTATAAAATATCAGTCAACTGATCCTGAGTGCATGAGATAACAGTGTTGGAGGCCTGTTTTGGTTAAAACAGGACGAGGAATCATGTTGAGTAAAAAAAAAGTTTGAAAAGTTTTAATTTCTGACATACTTTCAGACTTTCTCTTTCTTTCTCTCCTATTTTAGAGTCCATTAATGTTCCAGGGGGTCCTGTTTTACCTGTGAGTTGATAATTAGCGCAGCATAGCAAACCAAGCTGTGAGGATATTTTTATCTTCGGCGTTAACATTTTACGCTCGCTGAGTGAGTGTGAACTGTCCCTGCGGGGCGAGTGGCTGGTTTGATGGTAGTGTGTGAGTGAAAAGCCTTTTTACTTTTTATTTTTCACATGGCAGAGACTGTTCAGTTCATCACTGTGGAGGCTCGTTGTCCTGCCATTAGCTTAGCATATGTTGCTACCATTAAAGTCTTTGGGGTGAGTATCTGAGAGCTCAAATTTCTCTAAATCACAGATTTGACCAAAACAACTACTTTTACACCTTTTCCTATATGTAGATCAGACAGGATGTGTTTGATGCATGAAGTTTGACAGTTTGGTTTTCGGGGCTGAAGCTGTGTCGATGATATGCAAGCTAGTCACAAGCTTAGCATAGCTGCCTTAAACACATCTCTGGGTGTGTGGAGGTGTTCAGTATCTCCTATAGACATGCTGATATTGTTTCTGATGTCCTTTTGTAAAATCATGGATTTTGAAAAAATCATGGTTTGGATTCATTTGAACCCCATTCAATATTTAATGTCTCTAAATAAAAAACAATATTTTTGCTTCATATTAAATTAATTTTCCAAACTTAATTGGTTTAAACTGTGTAAATACAGAATGAACATCATGGTGTGTTTTTAGTGTCTGTATACATTTTGTATGTTACTGTTCTTTGGGGTCAATTTGACACCAGGCTCTTTGATTTGTTTATAACATATAAGAACAATAACATACAAAATGTCACATATAAAAGAAATATAACACACATATGCATGGGTTGTTTTGGAAGAAATTGAGTTCACTATCAATTTTATAATCTTCAAAAAACGTCCCTCTGCTTTAGATATCTGAACATATATCCGAACATAATCACACTTGTAAGAGTGTGAGAACAACTGGGGACACCGGGAAAGGAAACATTTTTCAACAGATCTTTGATATTTCTCACTGTGGGGGCTTCATTACATGTATGTTTTATTTACAGGCCTGTTTAGGTCATCAAAAAAGAAACAACATACCGACATAAACATTAAGGATCTGAATAAACTTGAACAGAACAGGAGGATTAAAGTATGGACAGACATCAATCTAGGTAATTAATACTTTTTTGAGCTATTCTTATGTCTCATGTTCATAGAGCATCATATTAAAGCAGAACTGAGCTCCTGTACATTTCCAAAACCTGACCTGATCATTATGATTGGAAATGCTTTCATCACTCCCAAAAGCATAAAATCTAGGTGTTCTTTTGGATGAGGATTGTTTTCGTTTGACATTTGTATTGTTTCCTAAACTTACACGGTTTTCTTCATAACCGCAGGAGATCCTTCACCATAGACACCCCTCATGTACTTGTCCAATCTCTTCTCATCTCCAGACAGTAAAACTTGCTTGACTTACCTATCTCTGAAGACCACCAGATCTCCACAAATTATCCAGAATGTCTGGTTTTCAAAACTTTAACAACTCAACACTTCACTCTCACACCACTCCCCTGCTGCAGAATTCTACAGAGTTGCTGTAATTCATCATTAAATTTAAAACTCTACAGACACAAAACTGGTCCAACTCCATCTGACCAACCAGCTCTGATATGATCATAGGTCACAACTCCGCCCTCTTACTCGGCACCAGTCATATTCCAATTCCACCCACTGCTTCCCAAAGATCCAAATGTATGATGTAGTTCATCAAGAAAGTTCTCAGTTTAGGCACAAATGTGATTTTAAAAAAAACCTCACTGTCTATGAATGTAGATGGTAGACCCTCCTTTTCACGGAGCAATGAAGAGAACATCTGCATCTCTCAAACTACCTAAATTAACTTGCTTCTTTTCACATAATTTAAAAAGTAATTTAAATTGTGTAAAAATTCCATTATCCAAAACAAAAGAAAAAAATGCATTACAAAGCATTTCTAAGTTAATGCCTGAACCAGTGAAGAAACTTTGATTAGTATACTGGAGGTGCTGAAAGCTGAGTGACTGGAACACCTGGCAGTAAAACATCTGTTCATTTAATCTACTCAGTAAACCAAACAGTCCAAGAAATGGTATTTATCATCAACAGAAAGAAATAAGGGATAGTTTAAGACTTTTTCACAGCGTTGTACTGTGTGTGTCAGAATTTGCCTTAAATCTTCTCCTCACAATGCCAGTGCTAAACTTCAGGGGTCTTGGCTGATCAACTCCTTTCAGAGCAGAAAGATGCGCTTCTTCCAAACCACAACTTTAAGCTGATTCATTTCAGTTAAGCTCATAAATAAGTTCTGTTACCATAGCAATACCACCAATAGCTAATAGACAGAGTGTTCCCTTCGCAGCACCGCTCGTCACTTCTCTTCTACAGGGTTTTGGAACACTGGCGTTCTGTTATTCGGGGAAAATCTCTTACGGCATGAAGAACGTTCATGTGTGAGACATCAGTAACTGAAAATAAAGCCTTTATTTTGGCTTTCTCATCATTTTCTCTGTCGCTGCCACCTTATCAGGCCACACGTCAGCCGAGTGGATGAGCGTCATGATCCGAGCAAAAACGAAAGGAAATTGCTTTGTGGAGGAAACAGTGAAGGCGAGATAACGAAAAGCTTTTGGAAAGTTTAACGCTGTCATGCGCCATCGGGTTCTGCCGCCTCGCCGCTGAGGCAGGCCATCTGACGGGGAGGTCAGGAGCGATTCAGCTCCGACACAACTCTTCTGAGGACAATTATGAGCCATCATTAGGGAAAACGGCCGTGACGGAGAAGCAAGAAAGTCAGGAAAATATGGAAAGGTTCTGCGTGGGTGTGCCATTTTTATTGCACCTTCTCATCAAATAGAAAACCCTCAGCTGGCTGATCAGTCAATACAAGAATCACACACATGGTAAAACAGCATTTTTGGGGAGCTACATTTTTCTCAAATAGTCAACAAAGATATCCCATTTACTAACATCCTTTATGTTTGTTTTCAATTTGACCAGCAATTTTAACCTCCAGAACGTGTTTGAACTATCCATGTTTATGTGTCAGAGATCTTGTTTTGAGGTTTTATTACATGTATGTTTTTTACACATACAGGGTGACACAGAAAAACGGGAACATTTGAGGTGCATAGTGGAAGCCATGTACATTTGGCAGCACTACGTAAACAATCACGCCATTCAGTAATAATGGAGGAGTGGAATGGGAGACAGTGTGTTTTCGCCCAAAAATGTTTTCTACTTATTTGTTTCCCAAAAGTTCCCGTGTTTCTTTGTCACCCTGTATATATAATAAAACCCCCACAGCAGAAATATCACATTTCTGGTTTCCATCTCCGATGTCATGTGACCCATTCATGTTTCCAACTCCTACATGTGTTATTATAAATGGGGAACTTTTGGAAGATTCCTTGTAATTAGACTATTTATCAGTGTGAGTGAAGAGTATCACGTGTGATCAGATCCTTTATTAGACAGTGTGTAGAAGATTTGGAAGATTTCTTCTTCAGTTTATCGACTGTATTTGTTCTTCTCTCACACATGTTTTACTGTTTCTGAAGCTCTACACTTTACACATTTAAAAAACAGCCCTGATTTCCAATCTCTCAGAAGCTGCTGTGTGCTTTGGATATTGAGATATAAATATGCATATAATCGCTGACCTCAAAAATGGTACATTTACAGAAGAATGCAAAAATGTTCTGAGTTCCAGTTTGGAGCGTTTTTATTGGTGCGTTCGTCATGAAAGTTAAAGAGCGCCTGCTTTGTTCTGAAAGCATGAAATTTTCCAAGTGTTTAAGGCAAAGTGTGATGAGAATATTTAAGACTGTAGGGTCACTTCACAGAGACCCTTTATGTAGATCACCCACCTGCGAACATTCCTTCACATCTGAGCTCATGAATATTATACCAGCCAACACTGTTTAACCATTAAATGCAGGAAAGGCAGAACTGCAATATTAAATTGTGAATTTAACAAATCCAGATCATGGGCTGGATGTCGATGCCCTCGTCTCACTATGATAAATCCAGCCCAAGGGGTCAGTTGGGTTCATGCATTTGGATGTATACTGGTTAGCCAGTGAGAAAATAATAAGACTCTTCCACTCACCCAGACATTACAGAGACTGAGTATTTCTATTTCTATCACATGAGGCCTTCGACTCATGTAGCAACCCTGTGAAGAGGAAAACATCCAGCGTGTTTCTTCTAGACTGAGCTCAGTTTAACATTAATGAGATTTTGACCATATTCTAACACAATTTAACCTTTCAAACACAAGCAGCATGGATCCGTGCAACAGTTGGTAACTTTTCATCATACAGCTGAACTCCTAATATGGAATTGGTTTGTGTGGATGCTTGAGGTGTCAATCTGAGATATGTTTAGTATTGTTATATCACATAGAACCTAAGTTATTGTATTTTAAATATGTAATTATAATAGCCGCTACTGTGGTTATAAAGATGGCATCACACACAAATGCCCATTAGGAATATAAACAACACACATTTTTTATTTTATAACAAATGGACAAAAATAAGATGTTTATGTCTGGAAGATTATTCAGTTTAGTCTCCTCCCACAAGTGGTTGGGGAAAATCCCCAGAAGGAGGGGGTCCAGAGAGCGTCTGATCAGTGGCATGCTGAGTGAATGTAAGCAAATATAGTATATAATTTGTCTTAATAATCAAATTCATGCCTCAACCACCGAAGTCAGACAGTTTTGAGATCTATATTGTTAAAGAGTATAAAACTGAGAAGCTTTCTCCAAAAAAGACAAGGATTTATATCTGAACAGACAAAGAAAGACTGAGCAGTTAAATCTTCCTGTGGAAAGTCTCTTTTCAATAACACATCTCTGGATTTGGTCATTCTGAAGAGAACATCCTCAACACTCAATGTTCTCGCGGATGACCCTGACAAAGTGCAAGTTTGTAAAACCGCAGCTGTTTCAGACGACAGATTTCTGCAAAGTGTGTCAAGGCCTGTCTGTGCTCCTGCGATTCAGAGCATCGCATTCCTTTTTTCCATTTGTAATCTGAAGCTGCTTTTAACTTTGTGTCAATAGAGCCTACAGAAACAACTTCTCATCAAACTGAAGGTCAAGCAAGGCAGTCTGAGGCTGAAGAGCATCTGACAGAAAGCCCTCAGTATTAGAATGATTAACTCACCACACAAACTGCTTGTTCACAACTTCTTGTTCATTCATCTGTTTTAATACAGTAAAAAATCTAGATTCTCCTTAATGCAAAACATTTCAGGTGAATAGGGTAAAAAAAAAAAAGTCATGAATATAATAAAACTTCAATAGTTGATTAGATCCTGTAAGACTAATATGTTCTATATTATACATTTACTTGTTTGATTATGCAAATGGGGATAATGCACTCCTATGTAAACGTTTCCAGAGATTCCATCACGTCGTGCCGTGCTCAGGGATGAGGCGAAGTGCAAATGCAAGTTCTGATTTATATTTTTTATAACAAAAACACAGACTATGCACAGACAAACTAAAGAGGCATATGGGCCTCAACCCAAAAGCATTCTAAAACAGAAGACACATGAGAACCAGGTAAAGTGAGGACATACTAATACAAAAACTCTTAGAACTTAAATACATACAAGACAAACTGACAAACGTGACTACATACAATCCTGGCCAAGATGTGACAGCTTCAATTTTTTTGTGGGAACTGCAAGTTCTATCAAAAGCCCAAAAATCACATCTATCTAAATTAGGCTATGAATGAAATATGTTCCATCTTGGACCTCTGTGCACCTAAGAGCAACATGGCCACCCACAGGCTTAAAGAAAAGTGTGACTTGGTTAAAATGGGACTGTACTGGGTCAGATGAAATGGGGAAAAGTTTTACTGTACTGTGCAAAGGTCTTGAGCTTTAAGACCTCATTTCTTGCGTTTCTGCAGACCTTGGCTTTCTTGTATTATGATGTGCTCTAAGGGAATAGTTCTCCAGGCTTCCTGAAATACTTTTAAAGACTCTTATTTTCAGTCCAGTCCCTGAATCTGACCAGTTTCAGAGGAATGTTTTTTTTAATGAATCATTTCAGCAGAACAAAGCACATCAAACTGAAGTCCTGAACCAGTGAAGAACAGGTGCAGATGATCAGGCAGTGATCAGTATACTGGTGGTGCTGAATGCTGAGTGGTTGGAACTCCTTTATCTAGTCACCCTAGTCACATCGAGTCTGTCACTGTCACATATGGTCCATCTCGGTCACACCCCATCCCACCATGACAATCACAACATTTTTTTCTGTTGCTTTCATTTTATTTACTCAATATGCCAAAGCTATGACCGTTTGACAGGTGGAAAATAATATTTTACACCAACAAGGAGATTAAAAACTGCATATAAAGAAATTAGTGGTGCCTCCAGAATGTCCAGCAGTCTGCTGTCAAGTAAGAGTGATTTGTCGTGATTGGCTAGATGGCAGCTTAATCCATCAGAGTCAGAGTAGACAGAACATACTCAAAGCCCACAGAAGTAAGTCAAGTTAGTTTAGAATCGGATGTTTGAAAGTCACTCTGAAAAAAATATTTGATAAATGCCATAGACCTCAGTGTAAATGTTAGGACCACATGTATACAGAGTAAAGGTTGGAGGGAATACTAGGGCTTGATTACCTTACCAAACTGCAGTGAAAGTTCTTAAAACCTGCAGAGTCGCTCAGCTCCAGTCTGCGACAGTGTTCTTCGATTTAAAAAAGCAATAAAAGCCCCACAGTGAGAGGTGAGTGAAAAGGAAAACCAGACCAGGAGCTGAACCAACATCAGACTGAAATTAAAGCCTAATGTGGGAATAGGGAGCTAAATGTTAATGACACAAAAGGAGCAGGAGATTACTTTACTATCTAATGGACGAAGCAGTGGTGTAGAACCCCTAGGATCTTCTTAGTTTGCAGAGAAGGCCTAGTGACTTTTGGACAAAGTGACTGTCAATACATTTTAGCCCAATAGCTTAATAAATTATATTTGTAAAACACTTTTAAAATCTTTAAATAAAATGATTAATATTTGAACATTCTTGAAAATGATCTAATCAGGACATTTCTCTCTGTGGTTATATAGGTTGCCCCAGGAGGGCTGTCCCTTTAGCCAATGATTGCAAGTCGCTCTGGTGCCTTTACCAACATCTTTAGGAAGAGGAATCAGTGTTTCTGCAGGAACAAAAGGTTTGGCAGGAGAGTAATGTGACTGGGTGGAGGGCGAGGTGTTAATGGCCAGGATTATTTTTGTGAGGGAGTAGGCCACCCTAATCCCTCTAGAGGTTCCAGATCTACCACTGACTGTGAATGAGAGCAGTGGTCTAACCAGTGTATTTGTGTCAGGTGGTGAACTGCAGAATCAGTATCAAAATCAGAAAACTTTTGTTTATCCCAGAGGAAATTGTTTATGTGGTGACCGCCACATCACACAGACACAGAGAGACACAAGACACCAGAATAATGTCAAATAAACAGTAAGATAAAGTACTAATATAAGTCTAAATGGAAATTAATAAAAGTCAACATAAAAATAAAATAAAATCTAAAACAAAAAACAAATCAGTGGAAAGAAACAACCCCAATATGAATATGCACATAAGACAGTATTTAAGAGATTTAAAGCCATATAGAGCCATATAGAGCAGCAGCTCTTTGTCAGGACTCTTTACTGAAAGAGTCGCTGTAGAAATGCTGTTCACATGCATGATCATATGTTTGCTTCAAACTCCACACATACATTGGAACCAGTATTCCAAACTTCAAATGTCTGGATTAAATCTACAACCAACAAAAATTTAGTTTAGAATTAAAATACTGGAATCCAATAGGCAAGCCAGAAGAAGGCATTACTGCCGGTGTGCTCATTGTATTTTTACCATGTTTTAGTGTTTACTGAAGGCTGAGCTCTAATGGTCACAGGCCTGAGCAAAACTAATTACCACACACTTAATACATAAGGTAGTCTAAACTTACGTTTTACACTCCATCAGCGACTGGTCCCTGAAGAGTGATCACCAGCTGCACACGACAACATCACTGTTCCTTTTTACCACCCACAGATGTTGACTGAGCCCCATGGAAGACGTCAAGAGGACTTTGGTGAGGCAGAACCGCATGATTCCAATTCTGGAATCAGTGAGAAGATTTACAAGATAAATATTGTATTTTACATTAAAATCAAATATCAAAGTTTCCAGCCAGAACATAGGGCTACAGAAACATCAAACCCACCTTTGCTTGGACCCCACACCGGGCACTCGAGGCTCAAAGGTATGTCAGGTGGTTGCTGTCTGTATCATCATCAAGCAGAAACTGCTGAAAGTGACAATTCTGTCGTACATGATCACCACAGCACACAGTGTGAACAGCATTCAATTCTTCCTCTGCATTTAACCAATTCACTAAGTGAAGCAGCAGTCAACCCAGAACACAGCGCCCAGGGAGCAGTGTGTGGGGATGGAATGGAACCTCAGAGGTGCTTAGCAGCCCCCATGGATCCTGATCACAGGGCGAAGGCCCCAACCACTGGACCACCAACTGCCTATCTGCACTCAGGTGGTGCAACCAGAGTCAATTCAAGAGCACTTCTTGTTTTGTTGATTTGTTGAATGTTAGTTAAAAAGTCCCCACTAAAGGGTTAATAAGAGCAACTCCTTCTGCTGAGAAAATTAGATACTTCAGCCCAGACCACCAGCTACAGTATAATAAATGAAAAAATACATAAATACCTCAAAATACATGTGAGAAGCTCCGGTGAAAGAAGAGCAGTCCGGAAGCAGATGTGCACCCACTCAGCTCTGCCACACCGAATCCGGTTTTACGTGTATTATTTTTTCAAAACTTCCAAACTGTCCAAATAGCACTTTGATAAGGCTTTTGCTTTGCTCTGACTCATTGCCATCCTGCACACACACCCACACACCCACACACACACTTTCTGCACTTTAAGCTCAGCACTGCTCGTCGCCGCAATCGAAGCTTACTTCAGATCTCACTGCCAGTCGGGAGGAACAGCACTTTTTGTCGAAGGACTTTACTAAGCTGACATTTAGTGCCGTTTTTAAGAAAAAAGAATGAAAAAAGAGAGGGGGGGTAAAAAGGAGGCAGTTAAGAGAAGAAGGAAAAAAGTAAAGTCCAAAAATAACAAAGCACTTTTTTATGAGGTGAACTGCACTTCGGTTAAAGTGATATTTCAGCCAAAAATCACCCCCTCGACATAACCACCAATCTTCCCAAATTTAGTCAGCCAGAAATATTTGGTGTATGAAATTGGGCTTCATCAGTTTCAGTGCTGGAGCTATCCAGCTAATGTAGCTAACCAAAACAGATTTTCTAGTGGAGCCCAAAAAAGGAAAATAACTGGAGAAGGTGATGAAAATAAGTTTCCTTACACGGTTCCTCAATCACACGCCAGGAGGGGCTTTTTCTGGTCTTAAAACAATAAACTCTCTCTAAAGACACTAGAACCAATTGAGAGACAAGGCATATGAGAAATGGTTCAATTATTTTTTTTATTTAGTGGGGTTGTTTTTTAGGGGTGGTAGTGATGGGGGTTATAAGGGACTGTGTTGTTATAATTGAGGATATCATCTAACCAGCCCATAATATATGAAAAAAAAATGTAATACCTCGAAAGCATGCCTGGAGCTTTTGCAAATGCAAAACACTCAGTCAGGAGGGTTCCTATTTGATCCCTCAGTTGAACAAAGAAATTGTATCTGTGGCTGAAGCTGATGATGCTTGTCTCGAGATCTTCACGGTCCCTGCAGGATCTCTAGATGAGGTGGAAACAAGCTGAACTCACCATTCTTTTGCTGAGGCACAACCAGAATGGTTTCAGGTTTAACAGCAGCAAGAATATTTTTCCCCTATTCTATCTATTTTTCATTCAAATTAAAGGTTTTTGTTGTAACTTTGCTTGGGGCTTCAGAAACACAAAGCCCACCCATTCTTCTACACCCTCCAATTCACATGGTAACTGTACTTTTACAGATTCTGTACTTCGTACTTATAAGATCATAGCTGAGATTCTGTTGCAGTAGATCCTCACATTTCATACAGCCTCAAGGTCTCCTGGTTTTATACATTATTCTTCACAATAAATAATAAGAGTCAAGAAAATATAATGATTTGATGTGAGCACTGAGAAGGAACGCGAACAAATATTTTTAGTTTTTTACAGAAAACAAGATGCTAAATCAGAAAAAAACAGAACACTGAGGTAACACGGGGAATAATTAAAAACAAAACAAACAAAAAAATAGATGAAATCAAGGATCAGAGAAACAAAAAGAGCAAAAAAGTAAAGCCAAGGAATGCTTGGGCAGAAACACAGAATCCAGACCAAAATTGAGCTTATAAACAAAGAGGCAAAAAAACAAGAGCAGTAAATCGAGACAAAATCCACTGCAACAGAAACACAGAGCTAAATTCAATCCAAGGAATGCTGAGGCAGAATTCGAGCAAAAATCAAGACAGGGACCACTGAGAGCTGATGGAACCCAGCAGTTTATACACCAACTAGCCAATTGTAAACACCTGGACAGAGAAGAGACACACAGGTGGCAGTAGCTTAGTGGGTCAAAAGTTTTCCTGTGAACCCGCTACCCACAAAAGTCGCAGGTTCGAATTCCACATACGACTGTGCCCTTAAGCAAGATGCTCAGTTGGTCCAGGTTTTATACTAATGATTGTAAATTACTTTGGATAAGTGTGTCAGCCAAATGCCTCTTTTAACAAAATAACAAGAGGCTTGGACTAAGGCAGGTTTATGCTCTAAATATCAACAAACTCAGTCAATTGGCAAAATGGTTAGTTTTAGACAGAAACTGGTATTAGTAATATACTAATTCCTATCACTAGCTCAAGCTGATTAGTGTGTTTTTAAGGTGTTTTTGATGTAATCAATTGTTAATCAAGTCAGTTTGACTGAACGATGTTCCTCAGTTAGAACCAAAGCGGGAAAGCATTTATGCTTTAAAGGTGTGTGTGTGTGTGTGTGTGTGTGTGTGTGTGTGTGTGTGTGTGTGTGTGTGTGTGTGTGTGTGTG
>JBBMFX010531880.1:0-16523 GCA_037832545.1 Rhabdalestes septentrionalis
TTATTTAAAGCACTGGGCCTATATGTGTAGAAATGTTGCTATTCATGTTGTACATTTAATAAAATATCAAAGTCCAATAACCCAACTGTAGATTCAGATCAGTCTATTTGCTATCAGTCTATTTTGGTTCAGGGGACAGACAAATGGCATAGTTCCTAGGAGTCTGGCCACTGAAATAGCACATGCGTCATGCTAATCCCATCTCCTTGGCAGTGGGAATATCTTTAGCTGGGAGAAAGGATTAGGAGTGACTCTCATTGCTCTCAATCTGCGAGGGGTATTATTTGAGCGACTAAAGCTGTATTTCCCTACTCCATTCCCATAGCATTGTGTTGTGTTTTCCTGCTTCAATGCACCTGTTTGGTTTGTTTGTTAACTAGTAATACGTCTCAATTTCAGAAACTAATTATAGTCCATTGGAATGTTTGCAGTATCTTATCAGGTTCAGTCTCATACAGGCCAAAATCACTGGATCGGATTTCGGAAAAAGGCTGAACTGTCACGTAAATACTTAACTAAGCTTTTCTGCTACATGCCGTGAAGTCCAGTACACAGAAGAGGACACGAGTGACTCAGATGAGCAGCAAGGCTGTGTTGTAATTGGCTCCCTAATCCTCACACAGTAAAAAAAAAGAACATACATGCTCCTGCATTTAAATAGTGCATATGTCCAACAAAGAGACGCTGGTGACTGAGCCATTCCACAATGGACAAATTGTGTACTATATGGGTGTATAAACCTGAAGTTTATAAATTCCATATTGCACTATAGAGAAAGTGGGGATTTCAGATTCCAAGTACATCCAGACAGATACATTATTAACAGCCTATCTGATTAAAAGGGGAAAAAAAATGGCATTGTGCCACACCTTGTTTGGAATGGAACGTTTGGGAACATATATAACAATTTAAGGATATGAGCAAGAATCCTTACAGGTGTATTAGTAACTCTTGACAGTGTTATCAGGCATTTTAAAGAGGAGTACAAGCAGAGCCTTCATTTAAAAGTGAATCCATAACGGAGCACATCTTTTTACACATTTTACAATACTGGATGTTATTCCTGGAAAAGTACATTATCATTTACACTAATACTAATATAGTTATATGACGACTTTGTTCTGTATTTGTGTAGATGCCCTTCATGTTAGGAGTCTTTGGTCAAAAACTGTAACTTGACTTTAGATACTGAATCTGAAATATCACAGTTTATCTCTACATCAGTAAAGTCCTACTCTAGCTCTGAGACGGCCTCAGGAACCAGAGCCAATAGCCTGTGCTGAAGCTCTACAAAGCCAGGTCTCTCCTTGGGGTCGGTCTTCCAGCACAGGAGCATGATGTCATACAGTGCTGGTGGGCAATCTGCTGGCCGATCCATCCTGCTTCCTCTCTGAACGGTCTTAATGCATGTCATTTTGTCTTGTCCTGGATTTTAAAAGTGTAGAGGGGTTTTACAGACTCATCAGTCACTAACGTGATACAGACTACTGCAGTCAATTCTTTTTGGCCTGTGTTTACCTGGGTATGGGTCATTTCCATATGTGATGATTTCAGTCAAGAGGATCCCAAAAGACCAGATGTCACATTTGCTTGTGAATTCCTTTCCACTAAAAATTTCTGGCGCCATCCACTTTATGGGAACTTTTACATCTGTTCCAAAAACATTCACATTACTGTTACTGATGTAATGGTGGACAGAGTATTATGTAAAAATGATATAGGGAAATAGAAGTAATAGGTATGTAGTTCACCTGTGGATCTTTCCTGGTCTCCAAGTAAGGAAAACTGGGCCAGTCCAAAATCTGCTATCTTGCAGAACTGCATATCAGTGAGTAAGATATTATCAGCTCTCAGGTCCCTGTGAACTATGTTCTTGCTCTCCAGGTATGCCATCCCTTCTGTAATCTGACAGCATGGAAAAACACAGAGCTAATGATGGGTCTTTAAAATGTGTGAACTACACAATTATATATTGTTCTTGAATTAATCAAGTTACCTGCACTGCAAAGTCGACCATGAGCGAAAATTCAATGTCTTTCTTTTCCCTGTGACCTAAAGGGGGAAAAATTATAGTGTTAATTACAACATAATCTTGATGCAAGACTTAAACGAGACTTTTGTCTTAAGACTTAAACAAAAGTCTTAATAGCCTGTTTTTATAAACTGAAATGCTTACTAATGAGGTACTTTTTCAGGCTGCCATTCTTCATGAGCTCTGTGATGATACAGAAGGGCTCACTGGCAGTGCACACTCCGTAGAGCTTCAGCAGGCGCTCATGCTGAAACTCCTTCATAATCTTGATCTCTGTCTGGATGTCTTGGCTAATAACTGGAACAAAGGTCTAAAATCACTGACATGCCTGGGAAATTATTGCAATGAGTCAACTGAGTCAACATGTGAACCTTTTTCTGAACTGTGGCTGATCTGTGTCAGTGTGTTTTACCAGGTTACCTCGGAATTCTTTAATAGCTACATCTATCTTATTGTTCCACACTCCGTGCCACACCTCTGCAAATTCCCCGCTGCCAAGCTTCTCCACCTTGGTAAGGGAGCTTCTGTCCACTTCCCAATTTGCATCATATGACAGAGTGGGAAGGGATGGCCGGTCAAGCTAGGAGGAGAAGAATAAGCATGGAGCACAGTGTAATCAAAGTGAAAAATGTTACTCTGTGAAAGTTCTTAGGAACTTACCATAACACAAGGGCCATTAAGGCTTCTACAGAGTGCATCCTGATGCTCGGAATAGTAATCCACTAATTCAATAAGGGTTTGGAATTTTTTCTGACTGACAAGATAAAACTGCCTGTCAATTTCCCCCTCTTTAATTTTGTAGTGCCAGACACGCGATCCATTCTTTACTGAAAATTGGACAAGAGACATGTACACAGCTGAATGCAAATGTTTTGACACACACACACATACTAAAACTGCAATTTGTTTCCCTTTAGAAAATATTGACTTATTTTTAGTTAGATTTTTTTTATATTGGAGAAACAAGCACTTGACATTTACCAGATAGATAGAAGTAATTGTTCTCTGTGTCTCTCCAAACAAGAAAAGAGCCATCATTGTTTTCTGGTCTCAGCAGACATCTCGTGGCCTCGGTGCGTTTTTTAATATTTTCAAAGTACCATCTGAAAAATGGAATGATTTGTTAAGGTATGCAGCCATGCTCAAGGGTTGACAAACATGGTGAGTGAGCTTTTAGATGGGCTCTTCAATGGCACAGGGCTTCCTTAGTTCCTCTCAGAAGCTTTAAAACACTACACAGCAACCAGACTAACTTGAGAAACCAGAAAGGTACGCACATACCTCTTGTCACAGTTCTCTAAGTGTAAACTCTACAGCTTCTAAAGCTTTAAACTAAAGCACATTTTATCAGTATTAATCAAAATCAGCAGGGGTGGATAACATGACTCAATGTAAACAAAGTGTATCTGCTGTGATCTCCTTTAACCCCTTAAACCCTAATGACCTAGGGTTCACACTTCAACACCTCTTTTTCACTACAATGTTACTTACTTATTCGTTTCATAGAAGTTATTAAATCATTTGCAATAAATCTTTTTTTTAAATCCCAACAGAAACCTTTCAGCCCAAAACAGAAGCCATCCTTAGTGCAAAATTTAAATCCTGAGTGCAAATAGTCCTTTTTAACCTGAATATATGATTATCTTCTACTATGGCAGTGATATTTCTAATCATTCTGAGTGAATACTTACGGCTTTGCCTCCAAACTGTCCACAGGTTTGACAAAGTCTTTGGGTACATAGCCCTCATTCTCAGTATCGCTTTTCTGTGTGTGTCCCTTCACAGTGTGTTTCTTCACATACAGCCAGTGTTGGGATTCCTCAATCACTTCCAGTATATCCCCTTTGCTGAGCTTCAGGTCCTTCAGCGTACGGCAGTGGTAATCATAGAGTGATGTGACTCTGCGGCGCTTGACTGACTCCTTTTCTTTTTCTTCAGAGCAAGGCAAGCAGCAACATTCACAAGAGCAGCAACAGTTGCCCATTTTTCGCAGACGTATCTGTGGTCACCATGCCAGCAGTTTTAAAATAATAGCCTAACTACCTTGGATGCCGAGATACAACAGGGTCATGGCTGCAAAACTGGTTTGTGTAGGTTCCCCATAGTTGGAGAGGAAGTTGTCTTGCATGATGATATCAACATTGTTTCTGTAGAGGGAGCTTGAAAAATGGAGTTGGCAAACAACACAAAAATTTGCAGGTTTTTTATTACTATAGATAACAGAAGAAAACTAAACCCAAATGCAATAATGCAGGTTCATTTTAGCAAGGATTTTGCCTCCTGCTCCCATGTGAATCATACTCTTTACAATGGTGCTGTAATTTTTTTTGGAGCTCTTAATAAAGGATTTTGGTAGGTGAGATGTGTATGTGTGACAAACCTTTTATACTTGGCTCTGAACCAAGAGGTCATGGGTTCAAATCCTACCTTCTGCAGACCCTGTAGATAGGGAATGAAAGTCGCTTTGGATAAAAGCGTCTGATAAATGCCACAAATGTAAATATAAAGGTATTAACAACCATGTAATGTGAAGGGTCTTTATCAATTTAGGGGGTCTCACAAAAACCTTTTCTTTTTGTGGAATTTCTTTAAACTTTACAAAGATTCTCCACACCCACACATCTCACTGACAAAAATCTTTCTTATAGAACCATCTGCTGAACGGTTCTTCAGGGAATCACAAGGGTTATTTCAGGGCATCATGTAAAGTACAGATCTAGACTAAACAGAATCTAACATGGCACTAACATTACAGTTTAGTCTAAGACTAGGCTTAAGACTAGTCAACAAAACATGATTTTAAGTTCTAATATGTGAGATTAAACTCCATAAACCCTGAAGGCTTTTGTGTGCACCCACACATCAGTTTTCTTGTTCTAATAACTACCAAATTTACCCATTAGTTCTATAGTAGTCACTGAAAATTCTAAAGGAAATGGATGCTGTTAATATTTTATGATAGAAGCCAGTTTAAGGGGCTAAACTGTTGTTGCATTGTTAGTATAACTTGGTTTTACGTTGCTCTACTCTCTGTAGTCTTCTGCACTCAGGCAAGCCGCCACAGCGTCCCGAATCACAGGGAGAGCATCTAAGTGGGATTTAGCCTCTGCAAGTTTGCAGCCAGACTGTAGCATCACCAGTGCAGTGGGAACTACCTGCCATCACAACAAATCCAGCACAAAAAAATAGTTATTTTGTTCATAAAGGTACAAATAATTCTAATGTACCCTCCAAGATAAAACAAGATCTTAAATGTGGCTCAACTTAATGTTAAATGCACCAGAGTAAAGTGCATATTTTTACCTTTTTCTGCTTAATGTTTTTTTAAATGGTAAAAACATAAAATTCAAAGATTGTCGATGTACCTTTGAGGATACCACCTCCGTGACAGTACATTTAGTACCATTTTATTCTGAGAGTGTTTGGATATTGATACCTTAGGTTCATTTACAAAAAACAGTCTTGTCTGGATAACACAGTTTAATTCAATTTTAGTTGTATCTGTTTCTATGGATACATTAGTCTGTGAAGATGATCTTACTCTGTCCTTTTGGTTAGCCATCAATGTGTGCTGTGTGACATCTGCTGAGCTTGTGTCATCAGTCAGATCGTCCTTGTCATAGATAGATCTCAGCAGAGCTGCTTCACACTGTGTTTGTGTGCAGTTTGTGAACTTCTGAAGGTGATAACATTAAAACATGTTAATTTATCATTTCAACCTCGCACAGAAGTCACACTGCATTGTGTTTGATTTTTCTGAATAATCAAGAGGCACTGCTTCATCGCTCAACAGCAACAGATAGCATCTGTCTAACTCTAGCAGCCATCAATCTTTAAGGTACTGTTATTAATTCTTACCTACAGCAATGTTTAGGAGGTTTGGGATTAAGGTACCTTTTGAGGAGAAGGACATTCCAGGCATGTTCTGGCTCCAAATGGGCTTGACATTTATATAGCAAGTCACTTAGCTGAGCATGCTTTGTCATTTGAATAATGCATAGTATTTATTCTTACCTGTAATATGCGAATTGCTCTTCTGTAGAGTTTGCTGTTTGTTACTCTGAGGTCTATCATGTCATTTTTGTAAACTTTTCCTTTTAGGATATGAGCGCCTGTGCTGATCGCATTGAGGCACCATTTGGTAGAGAGCTCCCAGTGCTGTTTCTGTGTAGTAAAGAACATTATTTCTATTGTTTTCTTTTCTCTATCATTTTATTTTGGAAATATGCTGCCTTAAAAACATCAGGAATGTCATGACATACCATCAGGACGGAGTTTGTCTCATTTAAAGATGAAGACCAGGTAATGCTGTGGACAGTCTTAAACATGTCTCTCACTTTTTCCTGAAATTGCAGCATGTTGAAAACCATCATGAAAATCATAATTTGAGCTCTTAGCAGCAGCCCGCAGGCAGGCGGATATTTGACCTTGAAAGAACTAACAAAAAAGGCGCTTGAACAAAAAGTATACAAACGCTCTGAATTCCAAAGTAGATGTGATTCTACTCACTGGAACACAATGACCTTCAAGGTCGTGGATGAGTGCATGGAGGTTTGATGTGTTTCGACCCACGCATTCAGCCATTTCTGAAACCTTATCTAGATCATCTAAGGAGACACATAACTATCAGGTACACTGATGGACAGCATCTGGAAACCGCAGTGACATGCTGTGCCTTAAAGTGCTCTGAATATGACTGACCGTTCACACTGAAAAGAAATATCACCATATCTTTCTCACACAGGGAGGGTAAAAGGATGTTCAAAAAATCCTCGTGGCTGATAGCGAAATGTGGTCCCTGGACACATTGTGAGCCACAGAGGAAAGAGAGAAAATAAGAGAGCAAGACAACAGTAAAGGCAGTCTGTTTCATACACAACACATTAAAACCATTCATGTTATTCCAGCTGAATTCAGAGGCTTTAACCCACCACAGACGACAGATCCCCCTCTTTGTTGTTCATTTCACTGAAGCCCTTGCTAACAAAGCCTCTGATATCATCAAAGCCTGGGAAAATACGAGAAGAAATGTATATTATTTAATAAATATTATAATACAGAGAAAAATGTATGACTCGTGAAAATTCTGGAAATCAAAAATAAGCATTGTATAATACAGGATTATACAGAATTCATCATTAGCAGTACCTGCTCCAAATGTTGGAATGCATTCGCTAGCATCAATAATCCCAATAATGCCAAGAGTCTGCCAACCGAGGTAATACACATGTCCCTTCCCTCTCAGGCTGTTTTTCAACAATTACGAAAGAAAGATATTTAAATAAGATGTTGCTTCTACATTGACATCAGTTCTCAGAAATATTGTGTTCCATTTGTAGACATGTAAAGCTGTATACAGTGTAAATTTAGTCTGGGGCAAATATTGGACCCCTGGTAACAACAAATGACACGCTTTGTTGAAAAGAAATATAACAATAAAATCTGTCAAATGTAACTATTTAACATGCTGGGAAAAATAAACATGACATTAAATGTGGCCCCTGCAATAATCATTGTATTTGTTCACAACATGTTAAACTCAGTAAATAAACATTAATTGCAACAAAATTAGCAGAACATGGCAAGGTTGCTCTCTGTGAGTTTGTGCACTTATTTTCAGTTTAACAGAAAATATGTCTCTTGACCAAGAGCCCAGTAAATATTTTGTAAACTTGTATAATTTTTTTCCTATATTTTTCCTTAAAGCATTTTAACAGCTTAACCCACTGCCAGTAAGAACCTGCCGAGGAGCAGCACAGTTGTAAGGCTATGCGTAATTATTTATGATGGAAAACAACAGTTTAACAACATACCACTTTCATATGTAGACTAGAACACTGGTTATGTGGGTCAGAAATCCAAACACATGTGGAATACCTTTATGAAGGCATTATTTATGAAGGCAATCATACAGTATGATTGGTGAAACTGAGAGCATACCTCACTCCAGCTTTCTGAACCAGGGCTGCCAGTTTATCACTCTGTGAGTAAGTGATTTCAAGGACTCTCTCTTTCATCGCGATTGAGGCCAAAATGCCCCTGATAAATGCATGTAGTACATAAATACATTACAGTGAAAGGTAATATATTGTTGCATTTTAAAGAAAATAAAGACACTGTTGGAAGACATACTCAGGAGTTATGGCCTTCTTATTGTAAACAGCTTCGTGCCCAGCAAAAAGGATTGTTTCCAGCATTAGTTTTGTGGCACTTCCCCCTTTCATTCTTGAGGATCCAGTAATACCTTCAGGCTTTAAGGAAATGAGTAAGTGGTTATCTATTATTATATAAAGCTTTATGGTAGTTGTAAATTAATGCTAAATTAAAATATCATCTAAATGAAGTGCAATGCTATGAGATTAAAACATAAAAGGTGTTCTTTTATCTTAGAAAATGAACTGTCTGCTTTGGATTTGTTGCTCAAAAATAACAGAATAAATGTTTGAGATGGAATATTTAATACCCCAACTGCTGGATTGAGCACAAACGCTTTTCCGCTCTTCTGAGTTCCACACATTCTCTCTGCTATCTCTTTGAAGTGAAATGTAGAGTCTTGCATAGGCTCAGTTCTGTCGGCATGACATGGATTATTACACCTATACAGTAATCTACTGCAGTAACACACGTTCCACTAATTCTGTGAAACCATGATAAGTTTGTCATCTATACCGAGCCATGCACACAGGATTAAATCCAATCAGCACCGGAGTAAAGACCTCCAAATTGTTCAGACAAAAGTGAAGCTGGCCAGCAACAAAAGGTGCCTTTACGAAAGAAAGAAATAAAACAATATCAGACTGGGAATAAAAGAATACCATGGAAATTGTTGTATTTAAAAAGGAAATATAGCATTCATACAGACAAGCCGCAGGATACTCCAAAGAAGAGGACATGCTTCTTGCCTTTACAAGCCTTGAATGTAAAAACCAAAGAACACTGGGTGAAAACAGGCTGCAGTTCTACATGCCAAAGCCACTTATGTGTTGTCTGACTGGTGGTCACATTATATACTTTGATACATGAAGACATGTGGAGAGAGACGTTTCTCATTTATGGACAGCAGCTGGTGGCCCAGTCCATTCAGCAAAATAATTATATATAATGCATATCATCGCTGTCAGAACAACAAAATCATTTTTCCTCAGCTGTTGGTTACACTGTGTGAGATTTTCACAACAGACAAATATAAACAGCTTAAAATAAATATATTTTTACATGAACTTGCATTTTTTTCTTTTTCTGAGAAGTTAATGTTTTGGAGATATCTATATCTCTCTCTATATATATATAGCTGAAACTTTTGCACAGTAAAAGCAATGTGACTTTTTGCTGTTGCTGGTGACTTCAAATCCAGGATTATTTTCAAATCTACTTTTTTGTTTTTACAGAGTTCCCAGAGTTCACTGAATCGTGGTGTGAGAGTGGTTTACTGCAATGGGACTCCTGCACTATCTCTGTCCTCGTTCTGCCCTCACGCTCACCTTGTCCAGCATGAGCGCTCCCAGCGAGGGGTTGTCCTCTGGAGCCTCCTGTGATGTCAGCAGGGCCCTTTAAAAGCAAAATACTGCAAAGTCATGTTCCTGTCTCATCCGATGAATCAAACAGACAACCTGCTTTTACTCACTTGTCACCCCCAGCTATGATGTAAGAATAGATCTGCTTCTGATGGACAGCAGCAAGCCAGTTGTTAAAGGATGTCTAAAGAAAAACATCAGAAAACATTTAAACAGGGATTACTACTGCCTGACACTACATGGCCTAAATAATTGACTATTTCTTCAACATGCTTTTACCGCCATTAGAAAAGCAATACGGCCTGAGGTCCCGCAGCCACTCAGGACAATCAAACCATCTTCTGGATCCTATTGAAAAAAAAAACAGAACTTCTACTCTGCCGGTTATAAGGGTTATATCTCTTCTATAGCAGTCAGATACCATTAATGCCAGTTTACAAGATTATTCACACTTCCCAGATTGGCTAAATATGACATCTTACCTTCAGAATTGTTTCCACTCTCTTGGAAACATCCACCATCGTCTGTACCATGGACCAGCTGTTGAGATTCTATAGCAAGACGTTTTTAAACATCATTAGAAAATCAAGCATGTAATGATGCATTTTCCATTACAGTGATCTACGGTTTTAGCACAAACCTGATAAATGGAGCCTTTATCTGATGTTCTCTCAAAGATTTCTGCATCACATTTTTGAAGCATTTGTACAATTTGATTGGGGTTTGCTCTATCAATGTCAGCGGTGATTGGATTCGATTTCTCTGTGATGGGCAAGGATGGCTCATAATCTGACATCTGTTTTAGAAAGACAAACCAACATTATCTCAACAGTTTTGAAAGGTACATACATAAGTCAAGGAAAGGGTTTCTGTAAAAGCCATGACTCGGTTTGTTTAAACATGGCTCTTCCTCATGACACACTGATGACTCACACATGCTGCAGTCTTACCTGCCAGTGCTGCATTTCTTCAGTTTCTTCTGTATTGTAGCGGAATGTCCTTTTATGTTCACTTCTTGATATGTTGAGATCTTCAAGAAAGCCAGTCTGCATTATCCTTGGATTTCTCAAGAGCCCTACAGCCTCATTCGCACTAAGCAGTGAACAAAAACAAAGTTCACTTAAGTGGACTTTGATTCAGATGGTAAAACTCTTTCCCTTGCAGTATAGGTTACAACAGCAGCAGAAAGGAAGCATCGCAGATGTATACCTGATCAGTATGCCTGGTTGATAAGTGCGGAAATACTACTATTTAAATTCAAGACTTTAAAACTAACGATAGCGAATATGGGGGGATTTATATTACACTCCGAAATAAAGGGTACAACACTGGGTTAGAACCATTTTATTAGAGGTTCTTTAAACTGTGACAACATTCCTCACACTTCCATTAACTTCCTTCAGGAAACAAAAATGCTCCTTCTGTGGCAATTAACACTATTTTATTTTATTAGTGAGCTAATTTGGTTTTTTATTAGCTATAATAACTATGTGGAGAACTGTTCCATCACATTTCATTAGTTTATTTATTGATTTACTTAATGAACATTTGCTTGCTTAATTAGCATTTGCTTAATGGGCTAGACAATTTGTATGTCTGATCTAATTAAAAAATAAAGATTCCAAAAGTAATTCTTGAGAAATTATTTAACAGCTATGTGACTTATGTTGTATTTCCTCTGTAATATAGCAGAAAGTCCTTTTATGTTCTTTAAAGTCCTCAATATTATTTAACGAACGTTTACTTTCTTAATTAACATTTGCTTACTTAATAAACATTTGCTTAACTGGCTTTACCGCTGGTCAACTCTATTTGCATGTTTGAAATTAAAAATAATGATTCCGAAGTAGTTATAGGGAAATGCTGCTTCTCTACATTTCACTAGAACCTGTACATTATGTGGAACCTTAAAAATGTTTTTTTATAATAAAATTCATGATCATGCATCAGATTTCCAGAGGTGGCTGACTAAACAGCTGTCCAATGAAAGAGCTCCTTTTAGAAAACTAAACTGGTTATTCTCTGGCACTGCATCAGAGCCTGTCTAGCATATGAGTGGGGGTCCAGTGAGAAGGCATTTGTGCCAGCGGGCTGTTTGCTTGGACGGTTGGTGGACGACCATTCAGACTGAGAGCTGGGCTCCTCCACAGACCACCACCACCTGTGGGTCATGTGCTAGTGATTTATTAGTATTCTCTGAACGTAACGGAGGCGAGACCGAGTGGGGACGGAGAGGAGAGCAGCTCTGCCTCTGGACGCCATTTATTCTCTCGCGTATGAACGCAGGCTTTTATGTTTGTTTGTTTTTTATCTCCCGTCAGGTGTTATTTATAGGGGAGGTTCGTGATGCTATATTAAGTGTTCCTAGACGCTCTTCGTTTGTCGTTTTGATCGACTGGGATTCAAAACCGTTTAATTCGGATTGACATCGAATTTTAATTGTTGTTTTAGTAATCCGGAGGTACTGAGAAAACGGTGGTCATTTAGTAATTTCCTGACGAGTTTAACTTTGTGTGTGTGTGCGTGCGTGCGCGCTCATGTGCGTGTGAGGCTGAATCAATCTCACAGTGGAAGGGACGACTGTGCAGCTGATTGTAAAGCATCTCTGATGGAGCTGCAGGGAATGAGAGGCTGAAGGGAGAAGTGGGTCCTACATTTTTCACATCGGTTTCAGCAACTTGGAGAAGATATGAGGACTCTCCTCACTGTCTGCCTGGTCTTATTTCTCTTCAGCTGCCTGTTTCTGTTTACTGGGGCAAGTAAGTACAGTTACCTTCACTTCACTGAGATCGAAGTGTAACAATACATTCGTTTTTAGTTTCGATATGAAAACCACCGAGATTGGATTCATTTTTCGATTTTTTGTGAGTCATTATTCTGCAGGGGTCTGATTTTCTACTGGTTAAGCTAAACAAATGATTTCCTTGTATAAAACAGGGGTCTTATAACCACATGCACAAAAGTATTGGGACCTCCCAATGACTGAATGCAGATGCTGAAGCCATTCCAATTATCACAGATGTATAAAATCAAGCATACCAAGACATTTTGGACATGCCATTCTTCCAACTTTGTGTACAGATCAAATTCAATTAAGACATGACTGGATGAGTTCGGTGTGGAAGAAATTGACTGGACCACATAGAGCCTTGACCTCAACCACATCCTTCAGTGCCTGACCTCATAAAGTCTCACCAGAATGAATGGGCACAATATCCCACAGAATCCCACAAAATCTTGTAGCATTCCAAAAATTGTAGAAGCTGTTATGTGGGGACCAACACCGTATTAAAATCTATGTATTTGAATTCGATGTCATTAAAGTCCCTGTTGGTGAAAGGGGTAAGTGTCCCAGTACTTTTGTCCATGTAGTGTAAAATATTTTGTCAATATATAAATCTGAATCTGATACCAATCATTAAACAAACAGTGCTGGTTGTTTGTTTGTTTGCAGTTGATGAGAAATTTGATCATTGACCATAGCTTCAATTTTCCAAGGCAAATAAGAGATGCAAATTGGTCATAATGTAGATATAGTTTGAAATTTCAACAAAAATATTGTCATACTATATAGAAATCATTACATGTTTACTCACAGACTATGTGTTTTACATGCTGTTCAGTCATGACTGATTTGGACATCGAGGTTCTTGTCGCCAATGAATCTTTATTTTAAATTTTTATTAGGGGAGCTCCTGAAGTGAATTGAATTGCAAGCTGCCACCAAGCCCAGAAAAAGCAGGCATTAAGCGAATTGCCTTGACTCTGCTGATCATTGAGTTTGATTTAATGCATGTGCAATAATGAGGAAGGGTCTGCTACATGTTGTCAAGTCAAGCAGTAACCAGTAGTACAACCAAGGAAACAGAACATGATCTGGACATATACAGTCATTTGTTTGGCTCTAGAGGTGAAGTCTTTTATAATGCCCTTTCTTTAGGGGAGTGAGTAAATTACCTTAAACCTTTTTGCTTTTTTGCTCTTTGTCCCAGTCTGATCCAATATACTGAGGACATTTTGATTCAGCTGTACAGACAGTGCATGCATTAGGTTGCCAGTTACATCATATTTCTCAGAAAAAATTGAGAGCAATCTGGCCGGCACATTAGGGGATGCTCTCCAAGTAGCAATTTGGGATTGGTCTGTCTTTCTGCTGTTACCAGAATTTCCTCTCTGAAGCCAGTATTGCTGGCATTGAGTGCCAGCAATTTAATTTTTGCAGACTAAAGTATTGTAATTACTCATGCCCTTTTCCGTAAAATAAAATTATGCCTGTGATTTAAAAGGCAGCTGCCGTGAGTGCTGTCAGTTAATCAGCTGTGATGAAATACTCACTTTCAGAATGACTTTCACGAACTGTGTAGCAAGCCTTTTTATCTGAAGAATAGGGAGTGCTTCTAATTAAAACACAAAGTAAATAAATAAGCTAATTAAACAGTGAAATTTCTCCCCCAAAAATTTGATATTAAGGAATAGTTAGGCAGGATTTGTAATGTATACAATGTTCTACTTATTCCAGATATAGTCGTTTAGCCAAAATAGTGGGTAGCACTGTCGCCTCATGACAATTGTGTCTTTGGTCCATTTCCCTGCTGGGCCAGCCGTGGCTATTTTCTGTGTGGAGCCTGTATGGGTTTAAGCCGAGACTTCTAGTTTCCTCCCACAGTCACATACAGGCAGACTCAAGATGAATAAGACCCCTAGGTGCAGGGGCGTAGCAAACGGGGGGGATTGAACACCCCCACTTTTGCTAAAATGTGATTCCATCCCCCCCACTTTTGTCAGATGATATTGTATTAAATTGATTAAATTGTAATTATAACTTAGCATCCCGGGCTCAGAACCCCCCCACACTTTTGGAAAGCTTGATTCGCCCCTGCCTAGGTGTGACTTTGTGGAGAAATGTGTTTGTCTGAATGTCTGTCCTGTGATGGACTGGTGATCCTTCCAGGGTGTTTCTCTGACATTTGCCCTGTCATTGCTGGGATAGGCTCTAGAACCCCTATGACCTTGATAAAGGGTAGTCAGTTCAGATCGTAAATAAATGGGAAATGTAGGACTGGAGCTGTAAAACTATTTCTGCTAACAAATACTAAAGACTAGAGCTGTAACGGTACACAAAACCCACGATTCGGTATGTTTCACGATTTTTGACTCACGATTCGGTTCGTATCGCGATTCATTTGCGGTGGAGTGGAAAGGTTCTGAGGCGCCATTTTGTTTGGAGACACTTTATATTTACCACAAAATTATAAACCAATATTTGCTTAAATACTGCTTCCTTTCCATTCATACTGAGAGTCAAAAAGTCGAGTTGGAGGAGTTGACTCGTCTCTCTCGATTCACTGCTCCATTCAAACAAAAGAAACTTCGCCCAGCTGCCCGGAGCCACAAAACGGCCAAATTCAGATTCAGGTTTTTTTGTCACATACAGTGTCATACACGGTACAACATGTTGTGAAATGCTTACTGCAATGCCTGACCTTAAAAAACTGCAAAGAAAAACAATAGAAACAGTCTGAAAGCCAACAGCATCAGGAGCAAATAAAATTTTGGGGTGGACCCCACTTTGGCTCCGCCACTGCTCAAAACAAAATAAAAACAATTACACAGAGACTCTAGTGCAGTTTTATCTTAACCCAGCCAGCTTATAGACACGTTTAAGCTCAGTACCTTACATATATTCACAGCGTATCAATTCAGCAAACAAAGGGTCTGTCCGTGCTCCGTATGTTTGTAAACTGGTGGGCGGGCTCTTTGAAACCCTTAGACCCTCAGCTATTGGTTAAAGAAAAGAAATTGACAATCCTCCTTTTGCGGTGAAAAATGTGTTTCTGGATGGGTACTGTATACAGGAAAGAGTTGGAAGGGGTGTGTCTGTGTCACGATTCACCCTCCTCACATTTCGGTTTTGTAACCTATATCGTTACAGCCCTAATATATATATATAAACCTCCAGATACACAAAGCTAATTGGATAAGTACATGGTCACACCTCGGCTGAGTACAGGGTCACACATTCAACAAATTAATATATACAGCTATTCTATCTCTTTCATTTACTAACTCCATTCCCAGGCTGCCGTGTCCCCATCATGACTTTTCCCACTCTGACATATGTCAGACTCAGCTTAAAGACCCATGTGACTTTGGTCCATTCACACCATGTGATGAATGGGCTTCAGAGAACACTTCTACACAAAACACAAACAGTCCACAAGGACTAAAAGAAAGAAAAATCAATCGCTTTCCTTTATCCGCAGCAATAATGGCGCTTCTATTCGATCTGAAGGCGTTGGTTGATATGATGTCCATCGGAACCCTCTTCGCCTACACTCTGGTGGCCATTTGCATTCTCATACTCAGGTTTGTGACTCCCCACAGCCCTTCCAACCAACCACCAGGCATTCACTCTCCATTCACGCTTTTAATGCATCTGTATGTTTTGTTATCCCAACACTGAGCCCCCACCTAACCATGTTGTCTCCTGTAGGTATCAGGAGAGCGACGCTGGCCAAAATGACGTTCACCTCTATCAAGGCTCCAAGTTCGGATTTCTGAAACCACCCTCTTATCCCACCAAGGAAACTTCAAACACTGTTGGCATGTGCACCACATTTATCAGTAAGAGGAATTTTATTCTTGTTTTTTTAGCAGAATCCAAAAATGACCATTGTTTTTCACACTGAGTCAAAAGTGTAAAATAAAAAAAATTAAACAACACATTGTAACAAAAAAAAATTGTTTAAATGTATACATGCATCATTTTTACAAAAAGACTATGTTATGCCTGTGGAACGGTTTTATCTTGAGTATATATTGAGATTAATATCTTGTAAAGATATTGATTACATATTGGCACATTGAGTAGGCTGCAAAGTGTGTAAAGACACAAGGAGTCTAGATAAAGGAGTTCCAGCCACTCAGCATTCAGCACCACCAGTATACTGATCACCGCTCCATCATCTGGAACCATC
>JBBMFX010531989.1:0-16523 GCA_037832545.1 Rhabdalestes septentrionalis
TTTCATGAGAACTGGGGTTTGAAAGTATTCTAAGTATTCTCTCACATTCCAAACAAATCCAAGATGTAACACATCACTTCAAACAATCACGTGCACAACAATCCTAAACTGACCAAAAACAATAACCTTAGCTCATGCATTCAATTAAGACTTGGACCTATAAATAATTTTGAAATAACTTAGTTAATTGAAGGTGGAGAAAGAAGACGGCAGCAGCAGCAGCAGCAGCAGCAGCAGCAGGTTATCGCCCATTTAAAACAGGCGAACTACCGTAGTTATAAACTTCAAACAAAAACTTTGAGTGATGGAAACTATCCACATAGATTAAGTGGCTTATTTAATAAAACAAAAAGTTAGTGTGAGCTCTGTCCTTGGTGGATCGCTGCAAGTTTTTTAACTTCAGGACACAGAGACCTCTCTCTACCTACCAGAGATATCACATTTGAATTTGACTGTTTTAATATTAAATCATTTTAAAACTTGCAGTTGAAAGTGTCTGCGTGCACCTCGGAATTTTGCCACTCGTAAGGTGATCAAAAGTAATGGGCCACCAAGATTTTAGCGTCTTTTAACTCCGGCGGTATTGTGGCAAACGAGGGGTATTTGCAAAAGTCACACCGAGCCCTATCTAACTGTGAAGTTTGATGTGGATTAGTGCTTGTTCCTCGGATCTATGCCACTCCTAATGTTCTTTGACTGCCACAGTAACAACGACAGCAGGCTCATTTGCACAGCTATTTACTGGAACCTTGAACGGGAAGAGGACGTAATTTGGGTCTCGTGAGACCAGACGCATCTCGTGAGACAAATCTGATCCCGCGAGATCTCGTATCACGAGATCTCATCACACTCCTATCAGGCGTCCATATAATAGCCTTAGAACAATGAGCGAATGATTACTAACCAGGTTTTTTCTGGTCAGTGGCAAAATAACTTCTCACAAAATAGCAAATTCGCGCTATGCGCCACACCACACCCATTCTTTTCAGTGACACGCCCGGCACGGCGCAATGCCATCTGCTATCTTGACAACGTACATATCTGCCGGAAAAAAGAAAGATGCGCTCGCACAAAATAGCAATGATGGGTTGTGCAAGTCGCGAAAGCATGGTGCGCCATGTGCATTATCGGCCCATTGAGTGTGTTGTCTTGACAGGTCCATCTGCATTCCAGATCTGTCTCCTATCTGTCTCCTAAAATGCCTGGTCACTGATTCTTGTGGTAAGGGACAAAACATGTCACCCATAAAAAATCTATTTTTTATGGTATGACTGAAAAAAATAAATAAAAATCGATCTAACTTGTGCATACTACCAATTTATTTAAAATACAGGCGCTGTACTAAGAAAATACACGCAATTTGGCCTGTCCTCAGCAGGATATTGCAATGGTTAACTACCCCCAAAAATGTTAAACATGCTACAAATGGATACATGCTAATGTCAAAAGAACTGCAATATTAAATAGAATATGACATGTAATTTCTGAGAACTTTAAATTATACTATATCACTACAGCTTCACAGCTTCAAAGCTTTTATATGTCAACTCAATCTTCCCATTTTAATACTCTTATTAAATAATTTTTAAATGTTTTTTAATTCAAATTAGCAGGCTAGCTAACATCTTAGGAACACAAAATGGCTCCAGTGTATGAGATACTGAGAAAATGGGAAAACATGTCATGCCATGTCAACTCCATAAGAAGTCAACTCCATCAGATTTTCTGTCTGACGGAGGTGACACTTAAACTGACAGAGTTGACAACTGCAATATGCTAATTAGCTATCTAACATTTATATTTAATCTTCCAATAAAACAAGTTAAAACATCAAAGAATGATTCTAACAGACTCCATACTAAACCTCCACCTTAAGTGATCAGTAGCAACCCCAAAATAAAGCTCAGTTACTCCTTCTTTTGTGCTCTGTGGCCCTTCTATGTTACAGCAACAAAGGCAAAGGTTTTTGGGTCAGCAGGTGTTGTAAAGTCAAATAAACTAGAGCAGCGTTTCTCAAACAGTGGGCTGCGGACCGGTGCCGGTCCGTGAGAACGTTTCCGCCGGTCCATGGAGCCTCGTTTCTGCACCAATCAAAATTTTGTCAGATTCATCAGTGTTCAATGGGAGACTGCTTTTTAAAAAATTGATTCTCTGCCCAAACCCGAGCCCATGCATCAGGGCGGCACGATGTTTCATGCCACTGTCCTCATTTGAGTGGCTCGGAGTGTCAGTGTACAAACGCACCCACAGTTGAGAACGTGTGTTATAACGGTCCACGTATAAATAATTGTCGGGTTTAAAACGGGTTCGGGCTGATAATTACAAGTAATGTGTCGGGCCGGGCTGGGTTCGCTCACAAGTTGCATAGGCTTGGGTCAGGTGGGGTTAATGTTTTGGGCCTGAGACAAGCTCTAAGATAGCCACGAAAAAACAGGACAGAAACAAGTTGAACTCTGTCAGCATGCCTGCCTCGTTTTGACCAGTAAGTGGCCATTAAAGTGATGACGTAATATGAAAAAACTAAATAAAAATGTGAAAAAATATAGATTTCTACCTATATATAGGTATGGGTACATAATAATAATTATAACAGTAATAATAATGATAATAATAACAACAGCAGCAGCCTAATTACTATGTATCTGTATATTTACTTGGCAATAATATATTTATTTGGCAATATCCTCAAATGTAGCCAAAGCTCTCCTGTTAGGTCATGTTTGATATTGTTCTTACATATGCATAAGCCCTAATAATAATAATACTAATAGTAATAATTACAGTAGTGGTAGTGGTATAATAATAATTATAAGAATAATTCCATCTGTAGTAATAATACCTATCTATCTATCTTGATTGGGGGTTGGGGGTGGGGGGGCTTCCATATATGCACGTCCCTGCAGCCCCAAAGCCTGACGTGACTGGTCCCCAGGACAAAGAAGTTTGAGAAACGCTGAACTAGAGAACATGAGTTGATTTGTTGCTCTCCAGCCTGTGAGACCTGCCTTCTTTGCATCTGTTTACGGTGTTTCAACAAGAACACAGTTCTGACTGCAGATCAAGGTGGGATTAATGTTGAGTGGAAAAGTGGGAGAGATTAGAAGAAGAAACGACTCTGGGATTCACTTCAACTCAAAACTAAACATTCACAGTGGGCCTCTCTCTGAGCTGCTGCACTCATAACAGGAGAGGCTTTGATGCGAGGCCTCAGCACATGTGTGCTTTGTTTACAATAAAAAAGCACACAGAAATGTCATGGAGACCTGCAATTAGAACACATTTATTGTGCATGTTGACCCCTATGAATCCCAGAAATGCAAGTGCCTCTGAAATTCAAGCCTGTCATTTCAGCCAGAATTTGCCACAGTCGAATCTGCATACTGGAATGTACCACAATAAAGGTTAAAAGGCAACAGTACATGGATCCAGCACTGAATGCTATCATCCATCAGCTAACACTGTGCCCTTTTGGTCTATTGGTCCCAATAATCAATATTAGAACAAAAAGAACTTCTTCCTCCTTTCTGAGGAACCAACCACACTTGGCTTCACCAGGACCACATGGAATTATTTTTCACTTCCCAAGGTAAGGGTGCTCCCGATAGAATTGGAGCATCAGTTAAACAAACAGCTGACAAATTGGTTCTGCATGGAAATGACATGACAAATGGAAAAGAGTCCTTTGAAATGGTCTCAAACTGTTTGAGTGGTGTGCAGCTGTAGCTGTATCACAAACAAGTTCAATCCACAAGAGAAATACACCAGGTCATCCCAAATCATTATAGTGTCTCCCACAGACAGCTGTCAATTTTTTGCAGTGGGACGAAGAATTCCCAGTGCTTTATTCCAGCAACTTTCATTTTAAATGAACAACAGACGAAACATGGGTCATGAAAAAGGGTCTTTTTGCCATGTTGATGTACAAGGTGGAAAAGTATACAGGGGAAGAAGAAAACTTGATGGAGTGGTAAATAAAGGAGCAGCAAGTGAAAGGTCCTGAAGGGACCATAGTTGAAATGTCTACTGAGTGCACTGAGGAGGGAGACTACCTGAAGTATGTGATAGTGGCTAGCAAAAGCCATGCATGTTGACAGTGCACATCAATATGTAAGAGTGCACTTCATGCACCCTTGTGGCCCAACAGCTAAAGTTCACCCCAATGGGGGAGGAGAGATTTGTTTCTGTCCAATCACTGACATTCTTCTGAAACCAACAGGGAAGGCATCTCCTCTGCAGATAAGCTGTACCATAGAGATCTACAGTGTAGAACCTGATGAAATGGATTTCACAGAGCATGAGCATGTCCAACGAATGCTGCTGAAACCTTAATGCAAATGTTAACTGACAAAGTTCTTTGGTGCATTTTGAAACACGCTACAATACGTAACCCTCTAAGAGAGGGTCATTAGTTGTTTTTTTACTTGAGGTAAATCCTGGTTTTCTCGTTTAAGCTTTGAGGTCCTGTTTCCAGATCTTCTTTATCTATTCACTCTTTCCCATTACTATATAGTTCCATGTCAAAGTTTAGTAACGTGTGTCAAATTAGCACTCTGCCTTCAGCTGTTTTACAACACCATCAGATGTGCTGTTTTTGTGCTTTTATGATAAAATGTATCACCCTTTGTTCAATTTACTCTGTTCGGATATTAAAACACCACAAGATCCACACATCATGATGTCCTCTTTATTTAATAACATTGATTATATGTGCTTATTACTAAAAACACAATACAAGTTAAAGGAACATTGCAATTTCTATTGATCCAGATAGTATGATATCAGAATAATTCATTTCATAACATCAGAAATATTAAGGAACTTAATCTGTGTTTTAACAGATACAGTCAAAATAGAATGTTTTTTGTGTGTTCGATGGAATTGACATAAATCACATTCTTAAGTAATTAAAGATTAGATTTCATTTAAAAAAACTGTTCCCTTATATGATTTAGTGGCTGAGACCTTTCCAATTCATATTTCTAGATTAATGTGGTTTTTAAAAAAGGATCTAAATCAGGTTTTGTCCCTTATCTCAAAAATCAGTGTGGTGCACCATGAAGCGGAGAGGCCGACAACGGTGACCATGGACTGTTGAGCAGCTCAAGTCTTGTATACAGGAAGAATGGGCAAAAATCACACTTGCAGAACTGAAACAAGTAGCTTCTTTGTACCCAAATGATTAAGACGTGTAATTAAAAGCACAGCGGATGTGACTCAGCCGATGTGGTCCCAACTTTTTGGAGCGTGTTGCAGTCATCAGTTTTTTATTACAGTATTTTTACCAAAACTATTAGCTTTGTCAGTTTACACTGAAAATGTTTTATTGTCCCTTTGCCTTAAAAAAAAAAAGCTCAAGTAAATTACCAAATTACAGATTTGAGTTTTTATAGCCTTTTATGTTAATTGTCTAAATGTCTTTTGAAAAGGGGTTTAGATGAAACAATTTTCCGTTCGGGCAATGAAATTCAGTTACACCAAACATATGCAGACAGGTTCAGATTTGCCAAATTGTCTGCGAGGCTTGGTTGCTGAGTGAAGAATGGAGATGTATGAGACTGGTACAGAGTCAGTCGTGTGACATTTACCCAGTCAGTTCAGCTCCTTCTTTCTCACTGAAGAGACTGAAGTCATACACAGACTCGTCATTGTCACCAAAACCAGTGCAGCTCTCAGTGAGTTACTGAAAGTAGGTGAATTAGTTGAAGGAAAAAATTATAGAAACTAATTCAATCAATCACATACTAAATAAAATATTAGTATGTGATCCATGTTATATTGTGAAAAGACATTCAATAAGAAAGAGCACTGGACATGACGATGGTGGCATGTGTAATTGAGTTTAATGTGTGTACGATAAAAAATGTTATCAAATCTGTCCAGCATTTTTCGGGTGAGACACATTCGCATTGCACTTGGACCTTTAGTGAAAACCCTATCTGGCTAAATGAGATATATATTCCAAATAATTACTCATGGATTCAAATCCCTGGATTGCTTGTGGCATTCTTGAGCAAGGTACTGTCCCCACAGTATGTTCTCCAGGCACTCCCCACTGGTGGTTGCACCCTATGGTTGCTGCCCCACTCGGTGAAGTGGTTAATTGTCCACTGTGTCCCGGATTTGTGGTTTGTTCATGTGTGACTATAACAGGCCACTGTACTGAAGTCGATATGTCTTGAGAAATTTCCTCCAGGATCAATGAAGTTTTCTGATTCTGCTTTTGATTTGTTAAAGAGATGTAAAAAGCAAGACTTTATTATACTGATGAGCTCATATCAGGTGTACATTAAGTTTCTCTTTCCCAAATATTTGGTACACATTCTCCAAGGGAAAGAGCAGCGTGATTATACTTTCTAACTCTTTTGGACCCCCTGTTTCAGTCACTCAGTCATTCACCTCAGAGTAACAGCATCATCTTGTGGAAAGAGAGCAGCAGTGCAGTGTGCTTCATAACCAATTATCTGGTAGTGAACTGTGATGAACTGATGTAATGGCCCACACAAAGCTATTTGTTTTTCTCCCACAGACAGGCCGTATTGACCCTCATTACTCGAAGATATGTGGTCACCAGGGCAGCGTGTTGGACATCAAATGGAATCCTTTCAGAGACAATATCCTTGCTTCCTGCTCGGAAGACTGTACTGTGAGTAATACACAATACATTATATATGTACTCATTTGTGTACGTAGAAAAGACATGGTGGGGATAAAGGTTATTTAACAAGGCATGACTGACATTTATTACTGCTAGTAATGGTGAAATGATTTATACCACTTAATAAACTTAAGGCACTATGGGTGATGATGACCATGATCATGATGGTGACGTCAGGTGAGGGTCTGGGAGGTTCCTGATGGTGGCCTGAGACGTAACATGACGGAGGCTCTGCTGGTTTTGACTGGCCACAGCAGAAGGGTGGGGCTTATAGAGTGGCACCCCACATGCAGTGGAATTCTCTTCAGTGCTGGTTATGATGGCAAGGTAACCAAACTGATTTATTTTAATTGTGTGTTTTTGTTATGATGGCAAGGTAACCAAACTGATTTATTTCAATTTTTTTTATGTGTGGCAAATTGTTCTCCTAACCATTTCCAGACCTAAATGAGGTGGAGCGCTGATGAAGTTTAATAAATCCACACAATGACTGGAGGCACTGAGCAGAAATCTGAAACCAAACCTGTGTTCTTTTAACCAGCTCACAAAATATCAACTCCCTTTTAGAAAAACGAAAATCTTGATACTTCTTTACTGCTTTTTCATTTGCCTTTATTCTAATATTACCTTGTGTCAAATAAGAAATATAAGTTGATATAATTTTACAATTATTTTATTTGACATCTAGATACAATTTTGTGAATGGATCCAGCAATAAAAAGAAGGTTTCAGAGTAACATAATTAAAGTCACTGAAGTATGTTTTGTTACAATTCAATTTGGCAAGCCTTAAATCAACTCAAATGTGTTTATTTTTCTCCTGATTTCCATGGAAGATCATTCTGTGGAACTTGGAGGAGGGCAAGGCTGTGAGAATGATTGACAGTCACTCAGATGTGGTGCTCTGCATGTCCTTCAACACAGACGGAAGCCTACTGGCCACCAGTTGTAAGGACAAAAAGCTGCGAATTATGGAAGCACGCACTGGAACGGTGCTGCAGGTTTGTCACTTATATTAATATGAAGGTAAATGATATTTAAACACAGGTAAAGTGTGCTTTCCAACAACATATGTGCATGTTACATTTGTTACATTAAAAGAATCTGATCATTAAAACAATTTACACACCTTGTGAAATAATCTTGTGAACCCTTTGAACATTTATTGAAACATTAGAAACATTTTGATTTTTTAATTTCCTGTGACCAATAATTTCCAGAGCAGTGGGCAGCAGATACATTTCATCACTTTATTTGAAGAGCCAATTCCTCTTCCATCTGAAATGTCCTTATTTTTCTGAGGACATTTTGTCAGCCTCACCACACATTTTCCAGCTCTAGAGACTCTCTCTCTCTCTCTCTCTCTCTCTCTCTCTCTCTCTCTCTCTCTCTCTCTTTGTACAGGAAACCGACTGTAAGAGGCACAGAGTTGGCAGGGTGGTGTTTCTAGGCAACCTGAAGCGTGTGCTGACGACTGGAGTGTCACAGTGGAACACCAGGCAGATAGCGCTGTGGGACCAGGTGAGTTTAGAATGTGTGTGCACTGGTGTCATATAGGGATGTAAAAGTGCACTGATCCATCATGAGGCATCGTTTAGAAGGTTGTCAATGAAAGACATATAAACGAATGTATACACTCCAATGTATGCTGTACTTTTAATTTCCATATTGCATCACATGGTAAATAGTCTCTCTCTGTGAATTCAGTGTCTTTTTAGTCATTCCAAATAGTGTTAAAATGTGTCATTTTATGATTCATCGTGCTGTAATCAGGTCAGATATTCTGAGGTCAGTATTGTGACTGATGAGTGTGTGTTCCTTCACAGGAGGACTTGTCTACACCAATCACTGAGGAAGAGATAGATGGGCTTTCTGGACTCCTCTTTCCGTTTTATGATGCAGACACACACATGCTGTACCTGGCAGGGAAGGCAAGTGCTGGTTTGTCATTAAATAGTGTAATCATGAGATCCAGATGTGCTGCATAGTCACATAGAAAAGTTCATTTGTATTGATCAGTAGCAGCAGTGTCTCACTCGAGCAAGAGGCTTTGATGTGAACTTTCTGGAAATTCAGATAAGAGCATTGGCTTGTTTGACTTTTTTTTTTCTCTTGCGGTTCACAGGGAGATGGCAATATCAGATACTACGAGGTCGGTCCAGAGAAGCCCTACCTGCAGTATCTAATGGAATTCAGCTCACCGGCTCCACAAAAAGGACTTGGCAAGTCAAAAAGCAAAGACATTGGTTAGACAGCCATGCAGAACAAAGACCGCACGAAGCCTAGTTCTGACATTCCGTTTGGGATCACATAAGCCACATCTGAGCTGCTTGTTATTTCACTTATATCAGCACGGAGACGATCAGAGCAAAGTTCTCGATTGACTAGCATGCAGTACAAAGACTTTCATGTTAAAGAAAAAAATTATTTCAGTGAGTAAGGCCCCACGACGGCACAGTGGGTAGTGCCGCACAGCTCCGGTGTTGGGGGTTTGAATCCAGGTCCGGGTATGTGTGGAGTTTGCATGTTCTCCTTGTGGGGGTGTGGGCTGCTCTGAGGTCTCCGGTTTCTCCCACAGTGCAAAGACATGCATGTTAGGTGAGTTGGGGATTCTAAATTGACTGTACATGTGCAGCCAAGTGGTGGGCTGCACCCAGTGAGTCCCTGTCTTTTGCCTGTAGGCCTCAGGATAGCCTCCGGCGACCTGTGCGACAATCGTGTCTCTTTTGACTAGCATGCAGTACAGGACTAAGGATTAAGCGGTAACAGACGATGAATGTAATGTGATAGTTCAGTGTTTATTATTGTTTTCCATAGGTGTGATGCCAAAGAGGGGACTGGACGTGGGAGAGTGTGAAGTGTTTCGCTTCTATAAGCTGGTGACTCTGAAAGGTCTAGTGGAGCCCATCTCAATGATAGTGCCACGCAGAGTGAGTTTACACCACTCTGGAATTAATTTTGGGATTCCACATGAGGCCTTCAGGCTTTTCAGATATCCTGCTCAATTAGAGATGCCACTGAGACAGATGACATTCATTTATTGTTGCAGGCAGAGAAATTCCAGGAGGATATTTACCCGATGACAACAGGTGCGGAGCCAGCTCTCACTGCTGAAGAGTGGCTCTGTGGGATCAACAGAGGTAAACAGACACCCGGTTCCTTATGAATTACACATCACTACAAATTCTGCATATAAAACCTTGTATCTGTTACACAGGACCTGTCCTGATATCTCTTAAGGAAAATTATAAGCGGCCAAACCCAGACGGTTCTAAAGCTGCCAAAAGAGAAAAGAGAATGGTGGCAATGAAAGGACTTGACCTGCTAGAGAGTGTATCTCCCCGGACAGACAATGAGGTGTGTACATGCAATGTAATGTATGTCGATAGGTTTTTTTAATGTTCCTGAATGGTTTCTTTAAATCGTGTTAAATTCATATCTAGCTTTGGTTCCTGAATGAACGCTTAATTGGAAGGAGTCTATAAAGACCATTTTTCAGCTTAATAAAGAAATATTCCTTTAAAAGTTTATGCATTGAAAGGGATCCAAAAGTGCTTCTTCTAGGGGCTTTATCCAAACAACTAGTTAAGAACCACTTGTTGTTCATGTTGTTTTAGAGAGCGAATTATGTTATATATTGATGATACTGAAGATGCATAAAATTCATAAAATACTGTGTGTCTGTGTGTGTGCATGTGTGTTTGTGTGTGTGTGTATATGCACAAATGTCTTCCTGCAGTTTCTGAGGATGTTCTACCGGCAGCAGGATGAACTTAAACGACTGCAGAAGGAGCTCAGTGATAAGGATGAGAGAATAAGACAGTTGGAACTGGAACTTCATAACTTGAAAAATGTAACTCACTGAACTCCACTGACATGTAAAACGGTCAGACTTCTGTGTGGTCAAGCCAGAAATAACCATACTCTCATATTGCTTAGTAACATGATATAACTTTGCAGAGGAATATTAGACTGAAAGATATCTGCACAACTTGTCAAGGGACCTTTCCATTGCAGATATTGATGAGGTCTAACAGTATGACTTTGAGTCCTGAATGCCTGTATAAACAAGAAGACTCATGCACAACATGTACCTGAGAAAGTACATCACTGGGAACACTGCTAATGAAAACAGTTGTAAATTTGAGGGTCCAGTCTGTGCTGTGGTCTCAGCATATCCTGATCCCCCAGCAGATGGCAGTCAGGCTACACTGTTGTATTGCATTATATACTCTGACCTAGAATGTACCTCATCGTTTTAAACAACATCTGTATGTGATCCTATAAATTAAAATGCTAATACAATTTTGTGATGTTAACAATGCCAGATCTTAAGTGAAACGTAAATTCACTGCATATTAACTTATTTTATGGTTTTTTGATGTGATATATTTACATTTCTGGGTTATTTGTTGAATCACATTTAGTATTATTTCAGTGAAAGGTGAATAAATGTTTTAAACAAAAAACATTTATTTATTTTTATTTTTTTTCAGCTAATCACCAAAATGATAGCAACATTTTGATTTTGCTCTCTTTTATTTAAGACTTATTTCTTTCACAGGTTTGTTTTAGTAATTGTGTAAAATCAACTACTCTTACCCTATATTTAGTTTAATTTATTGTTAAAAGTCCTGAGCAGTGTTTTTCTAACTAAGTATGTGATTATCTGCATATGTTTACTGTCACAATTTACACTGTACACTGAGACACAGTTTGCAATTACACTCCATTTGGTGTGAGCATAACTGCCCACAGCGAACCAGTTATGGTTCTTTCTCTCTCTCTCTCTCCCTCTCTTTCTTTCCATTTTTCTCCCTTTCTGTATCTCTCTCTCTCTTGCTCTCTGTGTCCCTCTGTCTCTCCCTTTCTGTCTCTTGTTTTCTGTCTTTCCCTCTCTCGCTTTCTCTCTCTCTCACAGCTCATTTCAAAATAATTAGACCTAACCATAATGACTCAGATTTCTTAGTGGGTCTGTACAGAACATTTTCTCCTCTGGATGGTCTTAACGTTTTTTTGCGTTTTTTTTTTTACCCCTTTGCGTCATTGTCTCCAAAACCTGTACCAAGAAAATGACTTGTCCATGTAAATGAGCGTTAATATAATGCACCTGCACTAAAGAGGGCTGTTTGGTTTGATTCATGAGCTGTCAGTCAAAAGGTGGTAATGAATATTCAATATGCTGGGGTTTAAAAGCACAACATGAACTGAGAAAAAGAATCAAAAACACTGGACAGTATATAGCTTGTTTTAAGGCCTTCATTGAAGCATGTTTTGAAGGTTACTAAAGTGCATGAACCTGCTACTGTACTGTGTTTTTAACGTATTTATCAGTTTTGTTTAATAGAGGGTACAAACCACTACTTGTATGGGAATGTAAGCTGATTCTGAAAACCAGCCTTATTAGTGTGTATAAACTTGTGACTTTCCAGACCACAAGAGAGAAAACACATTTTACCTTTTGAAACAGAAGTAAAGGTGCTTTAGGTGACAAGAATACCTTGGATAAAATGAATATATAAAATGGTAATTAATTTTATTAAGCCCCAGTCCGACTTCAGGGACTATGATGCAAGCCTCCAATGACATTTTCTGTCTATTCCCATGCGTCTCTCTTTAAGAGCTAGAGGAAAGTCAGAGATCTGTGAAAATTGTGAAGCTTTTGATTTATTTCACATGCCTGAGGGTTAGCTCGTACCCCACTCATCATGTCACGGTGAAAATTACACAGGTTGCCCTATTTAACGTACAAAATCACATTGCAAGGAAAGAAAAAAACAAAAACTTTTCCAAATCTACTTTCGGTATCTCTCCGTGGTTGAGTCTTGCTGAAACTGGTTTCCTTCATGGATAATCTGGCCACCAGATGGGCCTCTGATTGTGCGATTCAATATAAAAAGATGAATAACACTAATAACACTGTGCTGGATGCCAGTGTGTAATACAACAGACCATTGTACAACCTTTTGAAATGAAAATCATATATACCTAAATCTGTAGCTACCTGTAGGGATCAAACACCACACAATGTGTCTTACTGAGAATCCTGCTTGGGGATCTGGAGTCAACAGATTTGAACACCTAATAAGACATTCATAAGACGTTATTTTGCCAGAAGAATTGGAACTAGCATTATTATATTACACCCTTATAGTATTTTTCCTGTTAAGAAATAGTGATGAGTATTTAGTTCTGTAAAAGATTCTGTAAAACGCAATTTAGCATTCAGTTTACTTAAATACACTGGGCAGCTGGTGGCCTAGAGGTTTGGGATTTGCCCCTGCGATCAGAAGGTTGTAGGTTTTAATCCCAACAATGTTATCACTGAGGTATCCCAGTAAAGTACCCTCCCCACACACTGCTGCCTCATTTGTGGCAACCTCCTGCTTCACTGTTCAGTGCAGTGCTGTGGTGTGTTCACATGTGACAGTAAGGGGCCACTTTACTTTAAATGATGTGTTTAATAAGAGTATTTAATCTATCCATATCTGTAGGAGCCAGCACAAAATAGTGTAACAGTGCAGTACTTGCTGAAATTTGTAGCTTACAACTCGTAAGGTTAAATTTGTTCTACATCAGTTTTCTGTATATAAGACAAACAAAAATGTGATTATCTTTTGTCAAAATCACACTTCATGTGTATAATTATCAATGATTTTGACCTGATTTGTGCGGATTAAATATAAGTGGACATCAAAACATTTTCATACAAGGAGAAGTAAGAACCAAAAACAATGATGATATTAATGAGAATTTTTTTGTTTGGTCTTTTGACTTGATTTTGGTCTAAAAGCTCAAGACCTTTCCCATGTTCAGCATTTTGCTTAGGACCACTGGTACATTCCTGGAAGATTTAAATTTTATTGGTTTCACTATTTTACACCACTAAAATCGTTGTGCCTCTAAACCTTTCTGGTTTTAAACCAGTATCAAGGACATCATCAAGGGCAAAAATAGACCAGTGAAATGACACAATGTTCGAAAAGGTCTAAAATATGTGAGAATTCTTCTTTTAAGCAAACTTTTTTTACACCAAGGACACAAATGAATGTGTGTGTGTGTGTGTGTGTGTGTGTGTGTGTGTGTGTGTGTGTGTGTTGGAGATTGTGGTTGAAGGCCTGCTATTGTTAATTATACACATACTCAAAAATGTTTCACAGTTCACTTGTTATTATTCTTAGTTTTCTCTCTCATGTGTGGCATGAGAGTTGCACCGATCTACAGTCTTTTAGGAGTATTTTACAGTCAACATTTACTACATACTAATTAAGTCACACTTAAGATCAAAGATGATCGGAAATAGGTGCACAGTGTGTTCCCAGCATGCTTATTTGTACTCTAGCCAGTATATTGTATTCTTTTTATATAATCAGAAAGTATTTTGAAGGGCTATAAGCAGAACTACTACGGCTTATCCTGTTTATACTTTGCACTTCCTCTCTTGAGACTGTGTGGTGAAATTATTTCATTATAGGAGTCTTATTAGTATCTGCATGTGAACGTTCTTTAAGTTACATAAGTGCATCGGTTAACATCGACCTTACACTCAATACTCCTTGTAACTGATGTGCTGAGTGAGGAACTATTGATGTCAGGAATAGTAACAACATCAACTTTTCTGAAAAGGCAAGATGTAGTGCAAGGCTGAGTCAAAAATTTAAAAGACTAACTTTACTACTACAGGGTAGGTGTAGTGTTAACAATATTTAACAATGAGTTACTATCTTTTCGATTAATTTATTCAAGCTGGAGTGGTATGAACTGTGACCCTTATGGATTTAGCACAGCCCTGATGTACTGTCTGGAAAAGTAAGGCAAAAAACAAATCTCCATTATTGGATGAAACAATATTGGATGTGCAACACAGATGCAACCTGAAGAATTTACATGGACAGGATGTGCAAGCCGAAATATCCTTTTCCATGAATTGTCCTTAATTGTACTCATCTTGAGTCAAAGAATGCATGGAAGGATGTACCGCGTAGTCTGAATATACGTTCCAAGGTTCAGTCAAGGACATGTCGCTGAAAAATGTGTTGTCCAGCAATTTGGTGTGGTATAGTTTTATATTCCTAACCTTTGTATTAGTTTTCTTCTCAATTCTTCATTTATAGATCCCCATATAACATAATACCATGAAGATCCCGATATAAAATAATACTATGTGGCTGGGAGGATGATTGTTAGCAGAGGAGGCTCAGACTGACATATTTTCGAACTGCTGCTAATGCAGCATTGTTGGATAACTCAACCTATTTGCAGGGAAATCTTTTTTCAATTATGTTACACTAGCAAGCATTGCTCTGAGCAATAGGGTACTTTTTAACTCCTAGTTATGTATAGCTGTGGCATTGCCAGGAATTAAACCTGCAGTCTTCTTAGTCTGACTGAGCCAGTGCCTGGTTTTTTTATTTATTTATTCACCAACACTCCTCACTGCACTGCAACTTTTGTCCACCCTGCTGGCCATTTAGTTCATGGTGTTCATCATTTGTGGGTTTAGGGGAGGTCCAACCCGGGCACCTGTTGCACTGAGCTTGGACCCCTTAGTGCCCCTCTTTGAACACAAAGGGCCCGATTTTCAGGGTCAATCGCGCATTGTCTGAAGTCTGAAGTGCAGTTGTCTTTGGGGGAGGGGCCAGCTCAAAGCGCTATAGTGCCAGTAGGAAAAATGTATGTCGCGCCTAGCGCATAGTTCAAATGGGCTGTCTTAAATGAGTAAATTAGTCATGGGTGTGTGTTGGGCGTAGCAGGCAATAAACCAATCAGAGTTCACACTCTCACTCCCTTTAAATACCCGGCGCATTGTCAATGGCATGCTGTGTATAATGCAGCAGAATTACCTGGACGTCACGAAAGATTTTTGATGGAAGAAACTGATTTGCTCGTGCGTGAGGTGGAGGCATGGGAGCAATTGATCTTTGGGGTGGAGGGAACCCTCCCAAACCCCAGTTAGTGAAGGCCGGCAATGAGGCTGAAGATAGCTCCTTAGGCGAAATGTTCGTTCCACCTTAAATTCTAATTTCCAGGCTGCATTTCCGCTATTTTGCCTGTAGGGGAAGAACTTAACTGAGGTTTCCATTCAAGTTTCAAGTTCAAGTTCAGAATAATGTTGCCTATTTAAAGGTACTGTTTCATAAAAACATGTAAAGAAATAAAAACATTTTGAATGTGATCTCTTTCCATTCAAAATCCTAAACTATTCTGTAACTGTAAACGCTGGGAACTTGGCCCATAAATTAATTTCCAAGCAGATGACTTAAATGCTTTGGTCCACTGAATTCTCAATTATTGGTCAAAATAACATGTGTAGAACTAGGATTACTTGGACCAAAACATTCTTCACTGTCAAATTCACATGGGAACTTAAAAAGCTTCACCTTTGTTCATTATTATTATTTGTGATTACAACTGCAAAAATAGAATTTATGCCAAATGTCTTTGAATAAAATAAATGTAAACATTGTAAAATATGTTGTATGTACGTTTACCTTATACATGTGAGTTTTCAGTGGACCAAAGCATTTAAACCATTCCTTTCCTGGCAAGGAGTTAACATTTATTGTAAACCAAAGTTCCCATGTGAATTTGACAGTGAAGAATGTTTTGGTCCAAGTGATCCTAGTTCTACAGGTGTTATTTTGACCAATAAGTGAGATTACTGTGGACCAAATCATTTAAGTCATCTGCTTGGAAATTAATTTATGAGCCAAGTTCCCAGCGTTTAAAGTTACAGAATAGTTTACGATTTTGAATTCAAAGAGATCACTGCCATGCAAACATTCAAAATGTTTTTATTTCTTTACATGTTTTTCTGAAACAGTACATTTAAGTAGGCAACAGTATTCTGAACTTGAACTTGAAACTTG
>JBBMFX010532639.1:0-16515 GCA_037832545.1 Rhabdalestes septentrionalis
GTGTGTGTGTGTGTGTGTGTGTGTGTGTGTGTGTGTGTGTGTGTGTGTGTGTGTGTGTGTGTGTATGTGTGTGTTAGAGGTCGACTGATATGGGTTTTTCTCATACCAATTCCAATGCGAATATTTAGAAGTCAGGGTCAGCCGATGGCCGATATATGCTGCCGATATTTTTTGGCCAATAAGTAGACATGTCCCCTCTGTTTGTGTAGCAAATCTCACACTAATAATAACTAAATATACATGAAATTTCGCACCTTTAGTTTTATTTAAGACTGACTAAACATAAATATGAACATAAATAATGTCTAAATGTAGATCATTTGAACTTGACTAATACTATGTAAACAAAATATAAAATTGTAAACAACCATACAAAAAGGAGAGTGCAAATAATCAGAGTTTTCAGTGGACCAAAACCTTTAACCCATTTCCTTCATGCCAAGACTTATAAGCCATATTATTATAAGCCAATGTGCATATAGGCACATTTCACTGTGAAGGATCTTTTGGTCCAAACAAGTAACTTATGACACTAGTATTACACATCCCATTATGACCTGAACAAGTGGGTTTTCAGTGGATCAAAGCATTTAAGGCATTTTCCTGCTTGGAAATTGCTTTTCATGTCTTTAAGAGCCAAGTTCCTAGGATTTACAGTTGCAGAATATTTTAGGATTTTGAGTGGAGAGATCATTGCCATGTAAAGATTAAAACATTTTTTATATCTCTACATGCAGTCCTGAAACGATTTATATAAAAAAGTGAACATAATTCTTAACATAAAGCTCAGTAAAGTTTCCCTCCATTTGAAATAGTGATATTTCAGCCTGGAGAACAATATTTAAGGTGGAACGAAAACCTTCAGCATTATTGAAAATGGAGACATCTGACAAATTGTTTGAATTTCACTTTCCAACATATTTTGTTTAATGCCCGTTCTGCTCTGGCACACACAACAAAATGTCTTTGAAATATCACCATGTAACACTTATCCTTTTTTCACAACTCACAAAACTTCTAGGACCCTGCAGAAGCGGTAGCATGGATCACGTTTAATGCAGCAAAACTGGGCTGTCTGCAGAGAGGCTTGAATGTCAGCTTACTAAACTCGGATTTCGGCCGAGGCTGATATCATAAAAAGTGCTGAATGTCGGCCGAAATTTTGGCTGACCGATATATCGGTCGACCTCTAGATTTTGTATATTTGCGCCCTCTAGTGGTCTGACAACTTGCCCAGTGAGTCCTTGCCCTGTGCCCATAGGCTCTGGGTATCCAGGATCCTAGTAAGGATTAAGTGGTATCAGAAATTGAATGAATTTAACATAATGAATATAATATTTTGTGTGTAGGTTCGTGTGCGTCCAGATGTGCAGGAGTTGAGACAGTGGCAAAAGGAGCTCCAGAAGGAAAATCAGGACATTACTAAAACTGTGCAGGAGTTCTGGACACGTCAAGAAAGCAGAGGTCAGATCCACATACACATACACGTATATACGTCCCAACACAATTCTTTAGAATTTTTGTTACAATAGATACTTATAAAAGTCTACTATAATAGATAATAGGCAATAATATAATATAATATAATATAAAATAACATAATATAATATGATATAATATAATATAATATAATATAATATAATATAATATAATATAATATAATATAATATAATATAATATAATATAATATAGGTATAATATATAATTTCTATGCCACTTAAAAGAGATTGTGTAAAATATACTTCCTGTTTTAGGCTCAATAGCCTAATGTCTCTGGTGTAGAACTAAAAAGAAAACTTTGAACAATGAACATGTTTTGATGTTCGCTGTTCTGATTCTTACATGCCCACCATAATAGTAGAGGAAAAAGAATAGAAATACAAATTCTTACCATAAATCTGCAATATAGGGCACAGCATCTAAACAATGCTATTATATCAATAATAATAATAATAATAATAATAATAATAATAATAATAATAATAACAACAACAACAACAACAACAACAACAACAACAACAACAACAACAACAACAACAACAACAACAAGAAGAAGAAGAAGAAGAAGAAGAAGTATTATTATTATTAGTAGTAGTAGTAGTATGGGGGACTGCCCCATTAAAATGAATGGAGCCGTAGGACAAAAAATGTGCTATTCAATGCACTGTGTCACTTCATAGGACGGCCAAAACAACATTTTATGTTTAAATAAGCAACATTTAAAAGGTCACAGAACTGTAAATAGGCGCCACTTTGAGTGCACCGCACCATTTCCTGGGTTCCTTACCTACAGAATGTAAAGCTAGAAATCTCGAAAATGAATTGATTCATGCAGTCCTTTCGGGAGTTCTGTTTTATCACTGTCCACCTAAACAGAGCCTGATGGAGCACTGATGCTCGGTTTCCGGTGTAGTGGTGAGCTAAGCAGTGTTGTTTTCGGTAAACTGTGGTAAAAGTGTCTAAAGTGTATGAGGCTGAAATGCCCCTGATCCAGAGAACAGTGGAAATGCATTGTTTTTCGTGTGATATATGGCTACTGTGGGATTTGTCCTGAATTGTGTTTTTAACTATTCACCTCCATTCAAATGCTTCACAAGACCTACTGGCCTGCAGCAGAACAGCAGAACAGCAACCTCAAATCAGGTACGGGACTTATGAAAAGTTTCTCAATTAAATTTTTCTCAGTCAGTATTGATCTCACTGAACTAAACTGACTGAAACCTAACCGGAAACAAAACCTAAAAATGTTCAAATAAAGCTGACATGTGAATACTGACTGGTGCAATTCAGGACCTCTACATTCTGACAAAGCCCTACAATGAGGAGCTTCTGAACAAAGACTAGTGTGGCCCATCCCCCATTGGTCCCAAAACTCGCAGCGCAACACAGAGAGGACGAGCACATGGGATCGTAACTGCTGAACAGACAGGAGTTCGACTGAGCAGCTTGTTTACATCCGCACACTTTTCACCGTTCAGAGAGTTTTCTTTAGAGTGAAAAACACTTTCAGAACATTGTCAGGCTTTACTGGAACTCTGGCTGCTAAAGCAGCAGTTTGTAGTTTGTGCTTGTTGTTGTTACTGTGAAATTACAATGACAATTACAAGCGAAGTACATAAGTGAGTAAGTAAGTTTCGAAATAACAAACTGAAACCTGCAAGCAGAACAGACAAATGTAATGACCAAGACTAGAGAAGTTGGAAGAGGCCTTTAAGGTTATCATCTTCTTCTGGTTCTACAAAACTATTTTAGTTGATACATTTATATGAGGGATTGAGGTGAAACTGACCATCCAGAACCGCTCTAGAGTCCAAAATAAAATGATACATAAAACAAAATAGTCACAATGACAAAATGCATTTAAAATGTGAATATAAGCACTTAGCATTTAAAGTAATAGAGTAAAAATCAAGCACACATAAAATAAGAATAAGGCTAGTTATAAATTCCTATCAATGTTATACAGGTTGTGTTTTAGTTTAGTTTTAGATGTTTCTTGTTTATTCGTTGTCATTTAGTATTAGTAGTATTATCATCAATACAAATAAAAACTAGTAAAAACATTTTAAATAGAATTCTGAGAGAGATATTTGGCCAGTGATGTGATTCTAAAACTGGTATAATGAGATCTTATGGTGTTAATACTCAAACTGCTGCATTGTGTTGTAATGTGTAGTGTAAGTTATAGTGTGTTTGATGTGACTGAAGAATTCGTTACAATCAATAGCATGTCAGTTTTTACTTTCCTAGCAGGACCTTTTCAGTATCAAATCAAATCCTAGTGCATAAAATCCGAAAAATATATTTCACTCAGAAATGAGCCGTGCTAAGGAAGCAAAGTGCCTTATTTATTTTTACTTTAAACAAAATTCTCCTACTTTACAAAACATCACCTACATTTCAGCACAGTTTTTTGCATTTTTACTGCTTCTTTAGCGAAATCTGTTTGTGCATCTAATTTGCTATGGTGAAAAATGTGTATTTTGTGTTTGTTAATGTCTCTACAAAGTTTGTACAGAAATGACATTTGTGAGTGTAGGGGGGAGAGGGCATGGCCTGACATTTATTTTTTTGGTAAAGAATTTCAAGCTAACTATTTGAGTAGCGTTAGTGATTGGCCTGGCTAATTGCACTAAATCTACCAAAAAAATCTTGTGATAGTAGCACCCAAACAACTCGCAATGTGTATGTGCAAGATACTTTTATCAGTTGAGGATGTTGGCCAAGGTGAAGGCATATTTACCACGCCAGGACTTTGAGAAGGTCATGCATGCGTTTGTCACCTCTAGAGTAGACTACTGTAATTCCCTGTATGTTGGCTAAGATCAATCTCTTCACTGACGCCTGCAAATGGTTCAAAACGCAGCAGCTCATCTTTTAACTGGAGCGAAACGACTCAACCACATCTCACCAGTTCTGGCCAAGCTGCATTGGCTTCCTGTACCTTTTAGAATTCAATACAAAATGTTATTGCTGGTTTTTAAAAGCCTCAGTGGATTGGCACCATCATATTTGGCTGATATCTTAGTCCCTTACACTCCAACTAACCATCTCCTGCTTCATGTTCCCAGGACTAGGTTAAAAACTAAAGGAGGCGGGGCTTTCTCGGTTACAGGCCCGAAGCTCTGGAACAGCCTTCCAGTGCACGTTAGATCAGCAACAGACTATGATTTTTTTAAGAAATCTGTTAAGACTTATCTTTTTACTCTTTCTTTTAACTCTGTTTGACTGTATTTTATTTATATTTTGCTGTATTCTGCTTACATTTTTATTTACGCACTGAATGTAAAGCACTTTGGTCAACTGGGGTTGTTTTAAAGCGCAATAGAAATAAAATGTACTTACTTACTTACTTAACACCGTAAACCTGCTGTACTCACATGGAATACAGTAAGAAGAAAAGAGACACTCGTGGTCCGGTGGTTAGGGAGTTGCCCCTGCGATCAAAATGTTGAAGGTTTGAATCCCAGGACTGGTTGTGGCACCACTGATGTACATTTGAGCAAGGTACCATCCTGACACACTACTCCCTGTTTTCCTGCCGCCTGCTTTACTTGGTGAATGGTCAAATACAGAATTTCACACTAGTCACACTGTGCTGCGGGGTGTTGACATATGACTAAGTGGTCACTTCAGTAATCAACTGGGAACTTTTTATCAACACACAGTTTTGTGTTACATTTAATTGTTTATACGGCTGCATCCCATATAAGACGTTATAGTCAATTCAACCTTGACTCTGAGTTTGTGTGTGTTCTTTTACAGTTGGGTCAGAGCTGACAGATGATTCTGACCAGCATGGTCAGTCCAATGTGTCAGTCCAGGTCATGTCACCGACACCTTATAACACACCTGCGCCACAGAGCGCGCCCAACACTGCCACCTCCCCTGGTCTGCTTAGTCTGGAACCACGTGATTTACAAACAAACAGCCACTTTCCAACAGCGCATGGCCCTCACACTCTACAGATCTCCTCAACGCTGACTGATAAACACAGCAGTTCACACCAGGAGGCCGGGGGAGTTTAGTCCTTACTCTCATGGTAATCCCTCTCACATTGGTTTTACATAATGGCTTTTATGCTGAATATGACAATACTATAAACATCTGTTCTGAAATTCAGTCATTGCAGAATTCCATGTTTCATTTGAATTGGTTTTTTTTTTCTGCCTGTAATAATACTGAGCAGCAGTACATTACAAAAACATGTGCATATTTATACAAACGATCTGTTATTGTATTTGTTTTTGTTTTGTTACACCTCCATTCTAAACAGGAGGCAAAGCCATTAAGAGTCATATCCCCTGTGCGCTCACACTGAATTTCCATGTCCTGTACAGCAGGAAGCCAGATGACACCTCTTCCTATTTTAAGGACGCTCAGGAAAAGCTGATGTGCAGGAAGAGGAGATTGTTTACGCTTCACCCACTACATAACCTTCTATAGCAAATTTCTGTTAACACTAGTAAAATATTATATTTGTCCAATGGCTTAATAAAAAAATATTTTGAGTCCAATGTGTAATTTTACATAAAGCTATATTACACTAAATATAGCATCGCTGTCTAAAGAAATGTATTTTGTCATTTGCAATCTACATTGTGTGACGGTTTCATGGAAAATAAAACAGAAATGGAATCAATTGAAATGCTTAAAAATGGATTTCTAATAAATACAGACATCAATATTTATATCAAATTACATTTAAAATAAAGGACATTAACAATAAATGTACTAATATTAGTTCTCTGATTTCTCTGATTCAGAAAGTCTTTCTTGAGACATTATCAAAATGTCAGACAAAGTCCAATAAAAATTAAGCTTATTACCCACATATTCAAACAACATGACAAACTGAATGAGAAGGTGTTTGAAATCCTCTAAAATCCATGTTTTTGATGTCATATGTATACATTTATAGAAGATAATAATGTTTCATTCACATGACAGGTCGGACAGCCTCAGAAAAATGGCATCAGATGTAATGAATAACCTTTTAAAATAACCGCACCTATTCATATTTTTAAAGTTCTAAACTTTTATCAGTTTTTAAAGCTTGAGGCATGAAGAATGTGCAACCTTATTATTTTGTCAGTTTTTATATACTTTCTTTTTTCTACAAGAAGCTCATAGTGAAATTGGCTTAACATTAAGAGTTCATTCAGTTCAATAATTGCATGCATTTAGCTGCGAGTGTGTGTTGTATCATACATTTATTGCTTAAAAGGTTCTTTTTTAAATTGAATGAGCTTTTGCATGCAAACGGGGTGGTGTTGGCCTAGTGGGTCATGGGTTCGAATCCTACCTTCAGCATAGCAGCACCTGAGCAAGACCCTTAACCCTTAAGTTGCTCCAGGGAGACTGCCCCCTGTGGTTAGGGAATGGAAGTTGCTTTGGATAAAATGTGTCTGCTACATGCCGTAAAGGTAACCTCCTAGACACTACAATCTTTGTTTTTTACTACTTAAACATATTGATATACTGACTTGGTTTATCGTTTTTGTTTTGGGAGCATGCAGCATGACAAAAAAAACACCTTTCTCTATGTCCAAAACATTTAGAATTAAAACCGAAAAAAGTGTGCTGAGGAAATGTGAATGTTTGGTCATCATCGAGTTTAACAATGCCAATGGTAAATTACACCTTTTTCTTTCATGACACAACCGTAGTACATCCAAATGCCTTTTTTTGTACTCCAAAAATTCTACAAACTCAACATAAACTACAAATATGACACTTTATTCAGCTATTGTCTGAAATCTTTCACAGAAACAGTAAATGTTTTTTTTTTTTCTCTTTTAACTGGGAAAACAAGTTCCACACAGAGGCATGCTGCATCACAGCTATGAAACTGGCACCACTCTTTAATGGTTGAGTCTGAAGGCAAGACAGTTAAGGAGTGGGTCATTTGTCATTTGGACCATTTTTAAAAAATCAGGACGCAAGATACTCAGTAGTATAGAAGAGCTCAGGAATACAAACTTCACATACAATATGATGTGCAGATCTCACCATTGGTTTACTATAATTACTGAACACAGAGATGTATCTAGAACTACTTTTTTTCTTTAAGATCAATCCCAGAACATCAAGGGTCGAAGCAGTTTAAGTGCATTTGTACTGCAGGAGGATGGTGCCAGGCCGCTTGAAGGCCATTATGGCCCACCCTCCTTTTTGATACACCACCTCTTACACTGTAGTCACTACACTGTGATTCATGAAATGAAAGAGATCTTAATGCCACCTTGAAATACACTTTGATGTCACATGAACTCAAAAGTATTTAACAGCACCTCAGAAAATGTTAACATGTGGATGTGAGCATGCAGGTAGTTGACAAGTGCAAATACAAGGTGTGTGTATAGATAATATATGTGTGTGTGTGTGAGAGTATATATATATATACTTCACACACATGTATATGGAGCTGTGTATATACCACAGTCATGTGCCTTGTTTCTCCACCTCATTAGTTTTCTGAATTGCACTATTCCATTGAGCCTTAACTTTCGAAGTGTCTTTAATACTGTATAATTATTGTGAAAGTTTTCTGTACCATTTACAATAGAGTATCACTAGTGGTATGAGACTGTAGTCATTATGTAGTGATTACCATATTTAGCAGTATTATCATTGTCATCAAATGCCATATATCACTACCTCTTTGTGTATAAATCTGATTACCCGAGGTCTAGAGACAGCAGTGCACACAGTATTGATAGAATGAGCTCTGTAACAGAAGCAAAAGAAAAAAAATAGCATGGAAACTGTATATTACTTTGTACCCAGTAACTGTTGCAGACCAGACAGGATTGTTTGTCCTCACAGGCAACAGTAAGATTGAAACAAAAAAAGTTGACACAACGCTGGATCCCTTAATCAAAACTGAATTCGTCTTCATAGTTAATGAAATAAAAATAGTTAAAATACTACTTATAAAATGCAAAATTAACCCTTTCCCTCGCATAAAAAAGTTAGAGGGGACACCAATCCAGCAATTCCACAACAGGGAAAAGGGAAAACAATGTTTATTGAGAAGGCTGTGTCCTTATTGTTATCTTTAGTAAAAAGGAAAAAAAAAAAACAGAAAAAAGTCACTAGTATGTACATTTCGTTTACCAAGAAGACGGGAATAATATTACACAGAGACCCTGTAAAAAACCGAGTCTGTCTTGGCACAGGACATCGTCACAGATGGAGAAAAAGGAGAAGCGTGTTTCCCGACAACACAGAGAAGCACTGCATGCACCCCACTCTCTCGCTCTCTCTCTCTCTCTCACTCTCTCTCTCTCTCTCTCTCTCTCTCTCATACACACACTGGATCAGGATTCCACAGCTGCCCGTTTCCCACTCACACAGGGGGTTCTTCCATGTTTCACGTGCCTAATAACGATCGGTCCCTCTCAAAAGCACAGTGTCACCGTCCTTCGTCCTCAACCGACCTGTTTCTACACGCCCTCATCAGATCGCCTTGTCTGGAACAGTGAACTGACTCATGAGATGCGAAGCTCATAGTGGATTTATATGTAGTGAATCACAGTATGTCATTTATCTAGCCAGCAATCCCTCGCCTGGGATAAAGCTCACTTTGGGAGTCTGTCTCAGTATCGGCATGGCGACACCAACAGCCCGACTTTATATCACTCTCAAATAAAGATTTGCATATAATGAAAAGTCAGCTCTGTGCAAATTCGTCTAATTTATACTGTATATAAAGTAACAACTGCTTTTAAAAATACTGTTCAGGTAGTAAAAGAGAGTAATGGGGGTGGGTAGAGAGTGCTCTGTGTGTGTGTGTGTGTGTGTGTGTGTGCATGGTTGCAGACGTCTGACCTAGATTCAAAATCCACCCCAACACCCAGCCCTGTTTCACCCGTCCCGCTGTTCTCAGCCTTGCTTAAAATCATTCTGAGCAGCTGGGCTGGTGTTGGGGGGCAGAGGAGATCAAACTGAACTCCCGGGGTGAGAGACGGTTGTTTCATATAAATATACATATACATACACCCCAGATCCAGCCACTAAATGGGTGCTGCTTAAACTGAAATTCAACTGGACTGAGGTGTGCACAACCTAAAAAAGGAAAAGCTTTGTGGCGACGGTCAGGTCACTGCAGTGTAAGGGAAAGCAGTCACACACACACACACACACACACACACACACACACACACACACACAGGACCATGAAGGCCTGCAAATGTAAGATTTTTCTTCTCTTTACCCTGAAATACCCTTACTTTAATGCCCCTGAAGCAACAGTAGAGAGTCAAACTTGAATGGTTATGTGTATTTTGAACGAAAACATGAATTACTATGATCAGGCTCAAGATTCAGCCTTAGATAAGTCATTAAAAGTAAACCTCTCTCAACCACACAACTGTAGAGCAAGACCCATGTAAACAGTAGCCAGGTTTCCATCCAGCAATCAAATTAATTTCAAAGAAAAACCTAAAATGGGATAAAAGAACGACAGAAATTAGGCTAATCTTCTATTAGTTCTGTACAAGAGTGTAAAACTCTGCGTGGCACTTTCGGAAATACACTTCTGAGGAATACCGAACGAGTTTACAGACAAATCTTTAAGGATGAACAGCTGCTCGTCTCTGTTTAGGTTCGTTTCATGGCTGTATTTAATACTGTAGAGAAAGAGCAAAGAGAAATCGCACAGGCAGCGGCTCAGGAAACGTCGGCTTCAAGCACCTTTAGGTTTATTTACTGCCTAATATCACTGTTCTGTTTTTCGTGAAATAAAGTTACATTTAAATATATTGTTTCTTCACTGGTCAGCTGGAATTTGCTGTCTGTTTCATTGCTATGGCCAGGCAACAAAAGGAACGGGAGCATTCACAAAAGTCCATTCTATTTGTATTTACAATATTTATTTCCAGTGCATTTAGTTGCATTCAGTGCATTCTCCAGCAACACATTTGTGACTTCACATGTACTTTAATGTGACTGATTGTATTTTATATTTGTTGTTTAATCTCTTTTTTTATTCAACATGTGGATGGAAACATGGTTACTGGGGAAAATCTTTGTAGAAACTGGAAAATCACCAGTATGTGCTCTGTATATCTTAAATAGGGAATTACTGAAATGAGTTGTTTAACTCTGCGTCACAGCTATAATAGTTACAGTATTCTTTGCAATACTCCTTCAGGGTCAGACACTCTTCCATGCACACATTTCAAAAGTCCTCACTCATTCCAGTCACACTGCAGTGCTGGGGGTCCTTCCCCCAAATCAGTGGTGTCATCAGGGCTTTGCCCTCCAAATTCTACATCTTTTGTCCTTCTCCTCTTCTTTCCATCCCCTCGTTCCTCGCTGCTCCTCTACCACAGCTGTCTCCCTGTATATGTGGGGGGTGCAGATGGTACCTGTGCAGTGAAAATGACAGAAACAGCTCATCAGAAATAAGCCAAGACACATACAGCCATGGAAAAAACAAGAGATCATTTCCCGCTTTATTTCTGTTCACTGTTTGTACAGTTTGTGGCCGTGTGTATGTGTGAGTGTGTTTGTACATGCACAGGTGTCTATTCCTTTCTGCACTATTGCATCGTGATCTGTGTAAAAAATATTAAAAGGCCTCAATATGTGTTGTTACTACAGTAGTGGTTGTGTGAGTGTGTGTGAGAGAGAGTGTGTGTGTAAAAATAAGAAACGCCTCCCTTTTCTATGGTCTGTTTTCCAGCAGCTTCACAAGGCATAATAAATGATATGTATTATTTTCACATTTGCTCCAAACATGTTTTGATTGTAATTTTGAATCGAGTGTGTTCAATGGTGAATAAAACAATAGTGACATGCACATTTTACACAGACACACTCCCATGAATTACAAAAGCATTAACAAGAAAAGAAAGATGTGGTCTCCATGGCTGTATAGCCAAGAATGACAGAGTTCACTGGATCTCCAACAATCCGCCGAGTTGTAAGCAAAGCACTTACACACATTCAGCCTAAATTCATTAACCCATCAAGCTTTTAATAAACTGGGCATTAAGTAGCAGTGGAACACTCAGAAGGCACTTGCCTAATTCAAAGACTGTAAATCTTGTGTATTGTAACCATTTCCAATTCCCATCCCGTGGTTGTGGTGAAAGCTACACATTTAAGACGATACTGCAGTCAGTAATTCCAGATAATAGCTTTTAGTTTTCACCCGATATGCAGCCATACACTTCTCTGTATTGTCAAGTGTTCACAGACTTAATCACAATAAGAGTTTAGGCTGATGAGCCTGGATCTGCTCTAATCCTTTCAACTGGACATACAGATGACACAAGCAGTCTTCTCAGAGTAGCCCGACGTCCCTTAGGACTGAAACCGATGCTGTTCTGTGCTTTTGTGGGTTTATTTATATTTATAGAGGCAGTGAGGGGGAAGAAGTCAACATAGCGAAAGATAACGAGACTCCCACTGCATACAGCCGGAACAAAATCACAGGCTCCTACCTGAAGCAATCGGTTCTGTGCAAAAATCACTCTTTCATTGACTTGATTTTCAATTAAAACACTCCATTTAGGAAGTTTCCAAAGAAAATTACCCAATAAGTCCATAAAATCAGTAATTAACTTTTCTACCCTTTGTTTTTGTGTACCCCTCAGTCGCTTTAACCCTTTTACCTGTTATTTTTATCCTAAAACGAGTGAGCTACAACAAAAACTGCTCCCAAATATGTCAGTGACATCATGTCACCCTTCATAGAGTCACAAGCATTTGGGGTTTTCCATGTTCCTTAATTGATACTTGTATTATAAATGGGAATTGCTAGACATGGTAAAAAACTGTCACAATTGGTTAAACAGAACTTTTACCTTTACTCTGAGAGATAAAAGGCACTTCTATGAAAAACCAACAGTTGAAACTGTACATCTATTTCCCAAGACAAAGCTACAGGTCTGAAGAATGTACATAACAGGTTTCATTCCAAAAACGCTCCACTTACTCTCCGAATTTTGGCCATGGGAAAGTATTATCATTATTAAAATTGTCCAGTCTTGATATTCCCAGGATGTTCCTGAGAACATTCCCTCAACATTGTGTGTGAGACACTGTAACATTCTGGCAACACTGCTTTGGGTTTCTTCATGTTCCCAAAATGTTCTTCTGAAATAAAACGAAATTAGATTGTGTTCTGTTTTCCTGTTGTCTTTGTCGACACCAGATCACCACACTGTTATAACATGGCTTTTGATTCAAATACGGCAACCAAAGCCGGGAAAACGGTCAACAGAAAATGTTTTTGAAATTAGGATCAGGGTTCCCATAATGTTACATTGTCTTTGCAGACAATATTGAGGGAATGTTCTCGGGAACATCCTGGGAATATCAAGAAGAGTGGACAATTTTAATAATGATAAAGCTTTCCCATGCTCAAAATTCAGAGTGTTAGGGGAGAGTATATACATTCTTAAACAAAAAAAAACTGTAATTCAGAATTGTATGTTCAGCTCAGCGCCAGATGTGTGTTTCAGCTCAGGGAACATTTAAATCACAAATAATGTCCTGAGTACATCAGAAGTTCGGTACTGTTACCATTCTCAGAACATGCCTAGACTGTCAAATTGCAGCTAAACAGTTCCCTTTAAGAACTTATACATTTTGGGAACATTACAAAATCTGTACATTTTGGGTGTTTTTTTTAAATAATTCTTCCTGGAAATCATGGTGAGGCAATCCTCAATCTAACCTAAGGAAAATGTTCTGAAAACAATAAGAAACCTTGGCATTTCGTTTACATTTGTGATTGCAAATGAGGCGACAGTATAGGAAACTGAAGCTGGGACAAACTGAAGCTGGGGCAACTTAAAACACTTAGTTGGACTTTTTGCACAAATTTTACATTTTCAATTTCATTGTTCCCACAACTAAAATGGAATGTTATATGATTTAACGGTTTAACATTCAAGCTAACATTGCCTTTATTGCCCATATATCAGTCTTCTACTGGCTCCATCTGCACAGACTAGATGAGGATTCAAATAATCGGTAAGGAGATGCCTGAGATTTATTGTACATGAGGAAAAAAAAATGATATACTCACTGCTCCCCCGTTCAGTATCATGGTCATCTCAGTAGGCTGGTAGACGTTACTGCGGAAGGGAGCGCTGGGTCTGGTTCCTGTGTTCCCATTATGGTGTCCTCCACTTCTCAACCCTAACAATGAAAACATCTTAGCATTTCTTCCATTTTTCAATGTCGAAAGCACAAGTACTTTTTTTGAATGACTAAATTTAGTGTTGCTGTTTATTCGAGTGTATACCTGCCGCGTTTTCATCGAAAGCATATCCCTGATTCTCCACAAACTGCCTGTGTGAGAGCGGGATGTCTTCATCGAAGCTGGTCTCTCTAATGCGCGAGGAGTTTTGTGAGGTGTCGAAGTAATCTGGAGCGGAGGGCTGAGGTGGAGGTTGTAGACAGGTGTGGGCCTCAGGTACAGCGTGGCATAGCAGCAGCAACCAGCCCTGCGCCACCAACGCCACAGCCAGCGCAGGCTCGTCCCAGTCGGGAGCCTTCCCCAGCGCGGCGTTCCCGTAGAGGTAGAAGCTCATCCAGGCAGCCCACAGTAGGATAGACAGCAGGCAGGAGACCAGTAGCCATACAGCGTTACAGCGCCACGGCTGCGCCTTCCCACACAGAGCCAGCACGGCCGCCACCAGGGCGGCCAGCAGAAGCGCCAGCACGTACGAGCAGGCCAGGGCGAAGTCCAGTGGCTCGTACTGGCAGGCAGGCTGACCCTGTCGAAGCACCGTCAAGAGCAGCCACTCAGCGGCCACGATGCCCTGCACCGCCGCGAGCCCCAGAGCAAGGCCACTGAGGGCACACCCGCCCGGGCACCGCCTCTCCCGCACTAACTGCCGCAGCCTCACCCCCTGGGCCAGCATGCAGGAGAAGCACAGGCCGAACAGGGCTCCCCATAACGCACGACGTACCATGCACAGGCTCTCGTTGCGCTCGATGAGGTAAGCAAAGCTCAAGCCAAACAGGCCCACGATGCCCACAAGCAGCAGGAGGATGGGGCCCACGCCACTCCGCTTCTCAGCCTCAGTCACTGAGCGAAGGCGGCACAGCAGCACCAGAGCCAGAAGAATGGCGGACAGCATGCCCCCTGCAGCCAGGGCCTCCACCACCACACCCCAAATGGTTTCCAGGTCGCACAGGAGTGTGTAGGGGCGCGTCAGGCCGATTCCACAGCCCCATGGTACTGGAGACTCTTCACTCTGAGCGAAACTCATGGCCAAGACAGGGAGGAGGAAGATCAATGCAGGAAAATATAACATCTGAAAGAGAGAATGAAGAGGCACAGCATAAAAATACAGTACTGACCCACACCACTCGCCCGCACAAACACAACATTCATCAGATCAGACACACACACCCATACTAACAACTTACATGAGTAAAACATTCATCCATTATCTAAGCAATTTATCCTGACCAGGGTCAAAGTGATGCTGGAGAACATCCCAGCGGTCAGAGTGGAGTCGGGATGTCTTGATCAACCGCTTTCACAATTAACGGCAATTTAAAAAAGAACAGTTAATTAATCGTAAAAGCTCTTCAACTCTTCAGCTCTTAAAAATTTAGATTATGACACTGCTATTAACAGATTGGCGGGACTTGACCAGAACAAAAATGTTTTACCAGCGGTGCATTTGTGCTAGAAACACACAGACAGTACAATCAGCGAATGATGTATATGACGAATGTGAATATGCTCACAGTTTTGCATGTAAACTGATAGAACTGAAACAAAAATTCCAGACAAGTATCCATTTGTTTATATAAAATATATGCCCTTCATTATTTGTTTATGTTTTTGTGTCTTTCAAATAAAAGGTGAAAACCTCTAAATAATGGGAAATTAATACATGCAAAATCATCCTGATAATCGTGAAATTGTGATTATTTCACAGACGATAACCGGGCCGCCAATACCTATAAGCGTTACATTCCCACCATGGAGGAACACACAGGGCAGGCAAGCACACAAACGCACAAAGAGTCTACATGAAAAATATCATCTACGTGCATGTCTTCTGACTATGGGAGGAGATGAACATGTAAACTTCACACAGAACAGACCCACCAGGCTGGAATTCAAACCCAGGACATTCTCGCTGCGTCACTCATGTGCACAAAAGCTTTTACTAAAAGTGAATAGCATTGATGAGCTCATTACAGTGGCACCTGTCAAATAGTGGAATATATTAAGTGAAGAGCCAGTTCTTGAAGTTGATGTGTTGGAGGAAGAAAAAATGGGGAAGCAAAGAGATCTGAGTGATTTTAATAAGGGTCAAATTATGACTACTGGTCAGAGTATCTCCAAAACAAACATCCAAAACAACATAACCACCTAACCAACAGAGTCCAGAGTCCTGGGGGAACGAGGCTTACTGACGTGGGGAGAGTAGCCCATCTGGTCCAGCCCAACAGAAGAGCTACTATAGAATAAACTGATGAAGAGGCTGAACCGTGGCAGTGTCCTCTTACAGCAGGATGTCGCCCAGCCACACTTCAAAAACTGTTTAGGGATGGTTTGAGTTCAAGGTGCCGACATGACCTCGGAATTCCCCAGATCTGAATCCGATCAGGCATCTGTGTAACAAACCAGTCAAATCCACGGAGGCCTTACCTCACAAGAGGAGTCAGGGGATCTGCTGCTAGCAGTTTGGTGCCAGATACCACAGCTCCTCTTCAGAGGTCCTGTGGTGTCCAGGCCTCAGCAGCTGTTTTGGCAGCATGAGATTGACGTAGACAACATCGGGCGAGTTATTTTAATGTTATGGCTGATCACACAGGCGGTTCTACACGGGGATGGCTCCTGGCCCCCCTTATGGCCCCCCTGCACTGAACAGCCAAATATTTAAATATAATTTCTTATTGCAACATGCACTGGCTCAAAGAACAACACTAACGCTACGTGTGTTCTAGATAGACTACTTAAATCACAACACACACATGCGCTGACACACACTCGCTACACCCCCCACCCCCGAACACACACGTAAC